>JBAIZL010000021.1:556164-598664 GCA_036971475.1 Prosapia bicincta | reverse complement strand
TTTTTTTTATACAAAGTTTTATTTATTTAAAACCTTCAGAATAGTTTTATTTCGTCAAAATGTACCACTTTTTAAAATTACGTAAAGAAATTTAAACTTTGATAAATTTGTTGAGCACTGTGAACTAATTTTTTAACTAAATAAATAAAACCCACTAAACACAATAGAAAAATCTTAATTACAATTACTTATACGTTTCCATTACATGGTTATCATCTTCAAAGTACTTCTGAAATTAATTTCATTTATTTAGTTAAGAAATTTAAACTGATTTTCCTTAAAAAAGTGATTTCAATAAAAAGAAAAACTGAAGAGAAAATAAAAAATTCATCTAATTTACAATTTGTAAACAGATTTTAAAATCCATGTATTTAAAACGATTTTTCTAATTGATGTTTTGATGTTTTATACGTCCAAAAACTATATATATATATATATATATATATATATATATATATATATATATATATATATAGTTCTCCAATCATAGTATATTATTTGCCATGCGTATACTATATAATATAGGAAAATGAGTAAAACATATACTAGTGTATTTTCGTATCAGACAATATCATAATAAGTTCAGTATACTTATTTATATTTTTTTTATTTTGTATTTGAAGTCCTCTAAAAGAAACTTCACAATAACTAAAATCCGCATCGAAATATGCTTATAAAGTATACAAGCTATTTAACTGAAAAAGAATTTTTTACCCCTGTATTATCATCCTTCTTTCCGGTAATTATACTAATTGAAAAAGAGAAGACACAACTGTTTTATAAAAAGCAACCAAATCGCTTTGTAAACAACTTTCATTTACACCCAAAGATAAAGTGGAACAAAAACCGTATTCAAATTGTAATTTATTAAGGCGAGCTGGTAAAAAACGCTATATACATTAAGTCCTAACGCCTCGGACGAGTGTTTAGGAAAGGGGTCGGCTAAAGTAATGAAAACCTGCCAACAGGTGGTCAACGGCGTCGATTTTTTTGCAGTGCCTTGAAATAAAAGCGATCCATCATATTTTTAATCATGCAGATTCGCCCCTGTAAACGTACTTGTAAATTATTAGGCTACTTTGTAAAATTATGCAAGTGTTGCTTTGTTTATTGTGATACCAAATATTTATTTTTTAAACAAAGATGATTTATTCTATTAGTCAATGTAAATACTTTTATTACAAACAGAAAATATCACTTCTAGATAGATACATTTAAAACCAAATCAAATTAATAAATAGTAATCTGTAACCCAAAATATTAAAATGTTTTATTTTACTAAAACTACTTTGTGCACATTTCGAATATATGGTAATCATCTTCAGAAGTACTATTTGAAATTAATGGATGAAACATTATTACCATGTAATAGAAATGTGCACAAAGTAATTCCAGACAACTTTGTGGTTATTTGCTTTTTATTTAGTTAGTTAAAATGTTACACAATAAGCTCGAAAAGTTTACTAGCCAAATTAAATATCGTATTTCTATATTCTCCTAACTCTCTAAACAATTCTCTTGCTTTTGTAAGCTTTAACAAATTTATAATATTTATCGATAGTTTTTAACTTCTTAAATCTATATTTATATCGTAAACATGTATCGTCTTTTGAAATTATTTATTTTTTCAGTACACGCATTTTCCATAAACTTTAAAGGAGCAAAAGTCATTCCAACACGATTAGTTTGTATGACATTATTTCTCACGAAGGATATGGGGCTTAGTGACCATAGCAAGAATTAAGGGAGCGGTATGAAACACCTATATTGACGATATTGTTGCATTCCCTGGGCCACGTACTTGATATAGATCTATATTTTTATTGGAGACGTGAGTAACTCAAAACCATCAATAAGGCAACACCTCCATTAAGATAACACCCCTATTCACGTAACACCTCTACTAGGGTTACACCTCAATTACGGTTTCATTTCCAATAATTTTACACCCCATTGAGGTCATAATTACATTTAAGTCAAACCTCCAATAGGGTAACACATCTATTAGGTTTGAACCTCCACTAAGGTAACACCAGCATTAGGGTTATACAATCATTAACGTTACAATTTCGTTAGGGTTACACCTTTACTAAAGTTACACCTCCATTAGGGTTGCATCTCCATTACGTTCCACCTCCAATAAAGTTACATTTACATTAGGAATGCACCTCCATTGGGATTACACCTTTACTAGGGTAACACCTCCATTAGGGTTGCATCTCCATTACGTTCCACCTCCAATAAAGTTACATTTACATTAGGAATGTACCTCCATTGGGATTACACCTTTACTAGGGTAACACCTATATTAGGGATACACCTCCATTACGTTCCAACTCCAATAAAGTTACATTTACACTAGGAATGTACCTCCATTGGGATTACACCTTTACTAGGGTGACACCTATATTAGGGGTACACCTCCATTACGTTCCAACTCCAATAAAGTTACATATACACTAGGAATGTACCTCCATTGGGATTACACCTTTACTAGGGTAACACCTATATTAGGGATACACCTCCATTACGTTCCAACTCCAATAAAGTTACATTTACACTAGGAATGCACCTCCATTGGGATTACACCTTTACTAGGGTAACACCTATATTAGGGATACACCTCCATTACGTTCCAACTCCAATAAAGTTACATTTACATTAGGAATGTACCTCCATTGGGATTACACCTCCACTAAGGTAACACCTACATTACGGTAGAACCTACATGAGGGTATCAACTACATTACGAGAACACCTACATTAAGAGAACACCTTCTTTAGGGTTGCACCTCCATAAAAATTACGCCCCTATTAGGATGCCCTCCATTAGGACTACACCTCCATTACATACATTACACCTACATTAAGGGGACACATTCATTAAGGTTACACCATAAAATTACACCCCATATACGGACTGCACCTCCATTGAGGGTTCATCTCCTATAAAGTTACACCTCCATTAGGGCTGCACCTAAGCAACATCTGTAGTCATTATTTTTTTAATAGTTTATATTAGGCTGCATTGTAGGGGTTTCTAAGGAACTTTAGGCTTCAACCAACCGATTCAAACAGTTAGTGTATCAGGTTTAACTAAATCAACTACCAAACATTAATAAATAAAATAAATAATTAAAAAGTAGTAAAACCAATAAAATGGAAACAAATTAATTTCAAGCGATTTTTAGTTAATATACTTCTGGCGCAAGACAAAACGTATTATATTAGCTAGGTTATATAAAGGGCCTACAGGTAGAAAGCAAGCTAATAGGTCTTGGTGAGATGTTGATCTCTGACAGATGTTACCTTTATCGCCAAATGCCTACCGCTTTGCAGAGCCTTGTGGATACACTTGGATGTCGGAGGTCTTCCGTAACCTGCTCTTGTTACTGCAGGTATCATCATTTATTTTTTCCTTTTCTCTACCGATTCTAAGGGGTTACATTTCCCAGACACCAGCGTCATCATCTGAAAGCAGAAACTAACTTGTAATAAAACGTGTACAATTACCACTTATTGTTTGTTATTTACAGACGTTTACGAGATACATTTACTAGATATGGATATTATAAATAACTTTTTGTTGCTACTTTTTTTGCAATTTACGTCTTCTGTACAAAGGTTTATCTGACAACGGAAAAGAGTACAGGACAGCAAGAAATTGCTTCATAGTCTGAAGCATGTCCATATGTAGTGCAGTATTTAAATAAAGGTACCTTGGAAAGCTACAAACACGTTCTAACTGGGATGATACAGTAGTACCAAGTACAGGTATTTCAAAGGTTGGTGTGTATTCTAATCTAGTTTTTAATCTAACAAAACAAAATACAAATTCAGATAAGACTTTGGGCAAATGACATTTTGTATAACTGTGGATTTTCTTTGTAGTGCAACAGCAATGTTTCCCCTCTTCAAAGTAACACGTTATTATTTATTTGAAAAAGATATCCCAATGCCTTTTATATCAATTATATTGTAAGTCAACTGTATATTTATTTATTAATTTAACCGTCGATTAGCAATTTAAATAAGACACTATTTTGATAGCACTTATTTGGTCAAAAACATTTTGAGTTGTATCTATTGGTTTTAAAACAAACACAATAATAGAGTTGCAGTTGTATATTTGTAGTTGTGTCACTCATGATGATGACATAAATCACTGAAACGCCTTTGACAATAAAGTATATTGTCTTGTGAGTTCGAGTCCAGTTATTTATTTATTTAGAAAAATATAGACGTAAGTTTCATTTATCATTTAGACAATACTACAAACAATTCCATTCAAATCAAAACCTTAGACCCCATACACGACCCCAAGACCATTATACACGACCCCAAGACCATAATACACGGCCCCTAGATAATTATACACGACCCCAAGACCATTATAAACGACCCCTAAATCATTATACATGACCCATAGACAATTATACATAACCCCTAGGCAATTATACAAGACCTCTAGACAATTATACACGACACCAAGACCATTATACACGACCCCTAAACCATTATACATGACCCCTAAATCATTATACATGACCCATAGACAATTATACATGACCCCTAGACAATTATACACGACCTCTAGACAATTATACACGACCCCAAGACCATTATACACGACCCCTAAATCATTATACATGACCCATAGACAATTATACATGACCCCTAAACAATTATACACGACCTCTAGACAATTATACACGACACCAAGACCATTATACACGACCCCTAAACCATTATACACGAATAATAAAATATTATAATATAAAATCTATTCTTTATCTATGTGTCGATGAACACAATCAGAAAGTATAGCTACAAAAAGTAATTATTCTTGTAGTTATACGCTCTGATAATAAGGTCATCAACATCTATATATGACTGTAGACCTACATAAATTTCTATAAAAGAGTCAAAAAATAATAATTTTTAATATTTTTGTAGTTTTTTAATTATTGTTATTTATAGTCTCTGAAATACACTTGTATTCTATAATCTACTGCCTTGACGAAAAACAGTTTATTTTTGTAACAGAGAAATTCAGTAAATGTATGTGAATTTAGATAAGGATCGGTTATGCAATTACATAATTTAAAGGTATCTCGTAAACACATGTCAGCAAAACTAATAAAACAGAAATGTACACAAATCGTATCACGTTTCCAGTGACATTTGTAAAAGATGTATTAGCGATGAAGGAGGGGCGTGCTTTAGCAATTAAGTGCTCTCAAACACATTTTAGGGGAGGAAGAGGAAGTATCCACAGAGTATCACTTACGTCTGATTCAGTTCTCGTGGCAACTGCTACGCCCATCCTCTTCCGCCATTTAACGCCGATTACTTAATACTCACCTCAGGATCACCTTTTATGTAACCAGCACTAGTGGTACCTAATTCTAATCACCTAACATCATTATGCGTTATATATATGTATAAAAGACAGGGAGGGAGGGAGAGAGAGAAACAAATACAGAGAGCTAGTTGAGTAAACAAATATTATCAGATGTTTTAAACCTTAAAATATATTCAAGAAAACACCGAAGAAATGGAAATGATCCCCTATAGTTTATAAGAGCTAATTATGTACTATATATATATATATATATATATATATATATATATATATATATATATATATATATGAGTGTGTGCGTGTATTACGAATAACTCAACATAACAGTTGAAGTGAATCTATAAAAAAACACCTCTATATAACTTTTCTATCGCACTATGCGTCACAAAAGGTAAATGATCCACCAGTAAAACCTGACAACAAAATGCGCACTTTTATATTGCCTCGTAGACTGCAGCCCATAGAATTTGGACATCCTTTCAATTTTACAACTTCTTATATCCTAAATATAAGTAAATCTCATTAAAACGTTTTGAAAAAAAAACGTTAAGAAATTTTTTTTCGGAAGCTTTGAAGTATAAAGTGTGAAGATGACCTCGTACCCCTGTCAATAGTTAGCATACATTCAAAATTAATTACAAAACATTCAGTAAAATTACACTTAAAAATAAGTATAAATATGTCACTGACATTATATTATTATAACAGATATAAAACTAATTTCTACTTCAGTGAAACTAAACACTTTAAACAAACATTTTATGAAAACAACCCCATTCAAGTATTACAGGTTTTATTAATGTCTTTGAAGAGAGCTCGTATAACGTGACAAACACTAAATTACTAAATATTGATATAAAGGTTTTCCCTTGGATGTAACGTGCCTTCCTTTTGATGTAAAGATAATGAAGACGCGAGAAAAACACCGTCTAACTGAGCGGAACGAAGGAGGCAGACTCCATTACCGACAGCCTAATGGCAGCGTCTTCTTTACGCCTCATTTTGCATGCTTGAAAAATATTTCAACATTACGCAGGAAATAAAGGCTTCAACCACGTGCCGAACATATTTAAGTCACCTTTTAACAACGCAAATAAATTCCTGTCATTTATAAGGAAACTTTGAAAACATTTGTATATCACAAAAATGGAATAATTATAAATATTTCTAGAATATAAGACACAAATTGGTAAATTATTATCAAATATCTATTAGCGTTTCTTTGTACCTTTTGATTCTCTACCTACTCCCCACCCCCGTTTTAAAATAAGAAAAATGTGTATTTATTTTACTTAAAAATTTATTTAAAAATTACATAACATTAAATATCTAAAAAATATTTAAATATATGTTTATAATATTTACGAGAATATATATATTCTTGTGGACTAAAAATGTAAGTTAAATAAATAGAACCTATAATTTATATTCACGTGTATTTGGAACGTAAATTCTTTTCGTTGAGAACTATAATTATATTTTTGTGGAAACATTTTTCGAGAGGATAAAAAATAGTGACAATTTCACAAATTATTATTTTTTTACTATACATGTTTGACAACCTAATTCTTCTGCAGGGGGTCATAATTGCGCTTGTTAAAATACCTATGATAAACAATTTAAACATGTTTTATGAGATTCGAGTTATTTTGCAAGTTTGCTGTTGAAAGTTACGTTTTCAATTTTTTTAGTTTAAATTATTTACATTGTATCTATTATATTTCTACCTTTATTTTTATTTTTTCTGTTTAAAATATTTACAGATCTAAAATGAAAATGATAGTTTTTATAAAAATATTGAATGTATCTGCCTAAACTTATATTGTAGTGTCAGTCTTAAAAACCGTATTTAAAGCGCTCGCACACACACACACACACACACACACACACACACACACACACATACACACACACACACACACACACACACACACACACACACACACACACACACACACACACACACACACACACACACACACACACACACACACATACACACACACACACACACACACACACACACACACACGCACACACACACACACACACATACACACACACACACACACACACAACATAAAAAAATAGATAAAAGTAATATAACAATCAATATAAATAAATACAGAGAATTCTTTAATACTATTTTAGTTTAAAATATTAAACACCTTTTAACAATCTTTAAGCTTAAATAACCGAAAATATCTGGATAACGAGCTATTCTAGTAGGAAACATATTTTAATATATTTTCAATTTGTTTTACATCAATTTGTATTTTAAGAAAGTCATAATCTGCCAGAATGTTTGTAATTCCATTTAGCCAACAAAACAAGAGCGCTAACGTCACGAGAGCACCTAAAACTCGGGTTATGACGTCACATCTGGAGTAGGTTTTAATCGAATAAATGCCAGAAGCGAAAAACGGGAGACGACGTGATTATTTAATTTTAAGATCAGCGAGTCAACTGGGTGTGATTAAAACTGCTCAGAAGTGGGGAGAGTCACGCGCTGAAGCACATTTTTATAAGTAAAATCCCAGGCGCGCTTAATATTAACTTACATGGTTCTAACGAATCTGAACCAGAATGTGTTTTGGCCAGTAATAGTAACTGATGGAAAATTTTAAAATATACCTACCCGAAATATTTAAAATCAAATGTAATATCTATTGTATGTAAAAAACTTGAAATTTAAATTAACGTCATCACTTTAGGGTTCAATTAAATTAACGTTTCAATTAAGGTAAAGCGAATCAATAACTTGCATTAAGATGTATCAATTTAACCTTAAAAGTACATCTACAATTATATTAGGAATTTTGTATATATCCGAGTACATTTTTTTTCTACCCATCATTATACTAATTTACTTTATTGACGGGTTTCGGAATGAATCCTTTTTTAACACTTAAATATGATTCATAATAAAGAGAATACTATTTAAGTTTTGAAAATGGAATCATTCCGAAACCCGTCAATAAAGTAAAATGGTAATAAAGGCCAAAAAATGTAGTTGAATAATTGTAATTTGAAAAAAATTTATATGATTTATACAATTTACTTTGTAGATGTATATATTTTCTCAAGCATATTCATAAAATTTCATACGTAATTATAAAAATCATATTTCAAATTTTGATGCAACAAAGCAAATAAAAAATTTGATTTATGATATTAATTAAATACAAGTCAATAATATGCTTCCGTTATTACTTACAACCAACCCCAATCCCTTCCACGAAAGCCAACATGTATTGAAAATATGGTTGTTTTGGGGATTATCATATATTACGTATTGAAACGAGCAAATACGTAAAGAATATGTTTAAAAGATTTCCAAACTTTTCTTCTTGAATAAAATACACTGTACTGTCTACAACATAATATCTTCACAAAGTGAAGGTTTGTTTGTGTGTGTGTGTGTGTGTTTGTGTGTGTGTGTGTGTATGTGTGTGTGTGTGTGTGTGTGTGTGTGTGTGTATGTGTGTGTGTGGGTGGGTGTGTGTGTGTGTGTGTGTGTGTGTGTGTGGTGTGTGTGTGTGTGTGTGTGTGTGTGTGTGGGTGGGTGTGTGTGTGTGTGTGTGTGTGTGTGTGTGTGTGGGTGTGTGTGTGTGTGTGTGTGTGTGGGTGTGTGTGTGTGTGTGTGTGTGTGTGTGTGTGTGTGGGTGTGTGTGTGTGTGTGTGTGTGTGTGTGTGTGTGTGTGTGTGTGTGTGTGTGTGTGTGTGTGTGTGTGTGTGTGTGTGTGTGTGTGTGTGTGTGTGTGTGTGTGTGTGTGTGTGTGTGTGTGTGTGGGTGGGTGTGTGTGTGTGTGTGTGTGTGTGTGTGTGTGTGTGTGTGTGTGTGTGTGTGTGTGTGTGTGTGTGTGTGTGTGTGTGTGTGTGTGTGTGTGTGTGTGTGTGTGTGTGTGTGTGTGTGTGTGTGTGTGTGTGTGTGTGTGTGGGTGTGTGTGTGGGTGGGTGTGTGTGTGTGTGTGTGTGTGTGTGTGTGGGTGTGTGTGTGTGTGTGTGTGTGTGTGTGGGGGTGTGTGTGTGTGTGTGTGTGTGTGACAGAGAAAATACTATTTAAGTTTTGTTTTGGTCATTTCCTTTTTGCAATAAAAATTATTTTTCACAAGAAACCACAATCGTATTGTGTAGCATTTATTTTCTAATAAGTGCTTTTTCACTTCCTCTTGCTTTTTCGTAGTCTTAATAAATACCTTCTAAACTAATGTTTCTCCCAAAATAAAAGCATTTTTCACTCCTAATACTATATCTCTGCGATTAATAAGGTTGCTTATGAAGTTGTGGCAAACTCGTAGCGTCCATTCTGGCAGCATTGTGTCAGTGTATCTGAGGCCGATCAATAGACGAAAGAAACCATGTTTTCCATGACTCCTCCAATAGCGTGTTGCATAAAATGCAATTGTTTAGGGTGTTTGGGGGTGGTTTAGTGCAAGGGAGCGCTTTGTCCAAACCGGAAGGGTAGATGACTTTTAAAAATGGTGGACGATACGCTTACGTTCGGAACACATTTTACACAATCATGCTTGTACAAAATTTAATGTTTAGATATAGACATAAGTGTGTGCTTATAGTAAATATGATTACAATAATATTATATTTATTTTATTTATCTTTAAAGACATGAATTGTAGTTTATATGCAATTTAAATCGTTTCGCTTAACTGATTAATATTCCTAAAATAATAAACAGAAATAAAATTAAAATTTTCTAAGATAGGGCAAATTAAATTTCATTTTGCCAAAAAAAGTTAATGTATGCTAAAAATAATTTTTATTTCAAATCACTTAAAAACTAAATTACGTAAGAAAAGTTTGGCCTATGCTACCGTTATTACTGAAACATTATCACAAAAAATGCTTCAGTCTTTATAAAGTGAATACAAACTGAATCTTACACGTAATAGAATAAAAATACCAAAGTTGTAATAAAATGTAGCTGCTTTAGCTTAACATACCTCTAATACTTGGCATCGATTCCAATGTCCGAGTAAATAAGCTAAATAGAAATTCAAGTCCCTTGCGATATCATATAGAAGTAAAATAAATGACTGTGGACATATTAGTGAAAAGCCGTGATTATATACATGCTAGGTAGAATCTTAGACTTATTTAAAACTCTCTCTGAACAAATATTTAGTGATAAGAAATCGGTAACTCGTAATTTTAAAAAAATGTAAAATAAAATCTAGATCACTAAAACATTTACTTTATTTATTATCCCAACCGATATTAATGTTTTCAAAATATAATTACTATACATATATTACTGAAACTTAATTAAAATTTATATTGTCAATAGAATTGACAATTTATAGTCTACATAAATTGGTCTGTTTAGAATTATCCGTCATAATGCAATTAGTGGGGTATTCGTCCGATTCAACATAACCAATGACTTTAACAATATTATTAATGAGTAAAATTGTAATAATAAATTACATGCAGAACTATTTTAAAGTGAAAAAGAAGCTATTGAAAGTGAAATTGATTAAAGTAACATTGTTACACTCTTACATAAGCCTTAAGGGATTGTTTATAATGAGTTTTATATTTCTATATTCTGACGTTAAGACAAACCAAAATGTACGAGCCTATACAAGCTTTGTACAACCTTAATGATTCTATATGGCATTTAAGTACGTTTTTATTTGTTGGCTTTATTGTACCATATTGGGTCTATAGAACAGCTACCTGTATGGAGCCATGCATGCTTAATAGAAGCATGCAGGCTTTATATATTCATACTGGCTTTATTGTACCATATTGGGTCTATAGAACAGCTACCTGTATGGAGCCATGCATGCTTAATAGAAGCATGCAGGCTTTATATATTCATACTGGCTTTATTGAACCATACTGGGTCTATAGAACAGTACTGGCTTTATAAAACAAGTCTTTATAGAATCATACTGGCTTTATTGAACCATACTGGGTCCATAGAACAGTACTACCTGTATGGAGCCATGCATGCTTAATAGAACCATGCAGGCTTTATATATTCATACTGGCTTTATTGAACCATACTGGGTCTATAGAACAGTACTGGCTTTATAAAACAAGTCTTTATAGAATCATACTGGCTTTATTGAACCATACTGGGTCTATAGAACAGAACTGGCTTTATAAAACAAGTCTTTATAGAATCATACTGGCTTTATTGAACCATACTGGGTCTATAGAACAGTACTACCTGCATGGAGCCATGCATGCTTAATAGAACCATGCAGGCTTTATATATTCATACTGGCTTTATTGAACCATACTGGGTCTATAGAACAGTACTGGCTTTATAAAACAAGTCTTTATAGAATCATACTGGCTTTATTGAACCATACTGGGTCTATAGAACAGTACTGGCTTTATAAAACAAGTCTGCCTTTATAGAATCATACTGGCTTTATTGAACCATATTGGGTCTAAAGAACAGTACTGGCTTTATAAAACAAATCTGCCTTTATAGAATCATACTGGCTTTATTGAACCATATTGGGTCTATAGAACAGTACTACCTGTATGGAACCATACATGCTTAATAGAACCATGCAGGCTTTATATATTCATACTGGCTTTATAGAACTTTACTAGATTTATACAACCATACTGGCTTTATAAAACAAATCTGCCTTTATAGAATCATACTGGCTTTATTGAACCATATTGGGTCTATAGAACAGCTACCTGTATGGAGCCATACATGCTTAATAGAACCATGCAGGTTTTATATATTCATACTGGCTTTATAGAACTTTACTAGATTTATACAACCATACTGGCTTTATAAAACAAATCTGCCTTTATAGAATCATACTGGCTTTATTGAACCATATTGGGTCTATAGAAGTGTACTACCTGTATGGAACCATACATGCTTAATAGAACCATGCAGGCTTTATATATTCATACTGGCTTTATAGAACTTTACTAGATTTATACAACCATACTGGCTTTATAAAACAAGTCTGACTTTATAGAATCATACTGGCTTTCTTGAACCATACTGGGTCTATAGAACAGCTACCTGTATGGAGCCATACATGCTTAATAGAACCATGCAGGCTTTATAGAATCATACTGGCTTTATTGAACCATATTGGGTCTAAAGAACAGTACTGGCTTTATAAAACAAATCTGCCTTTATAGAATCATACTGGCTTTATTGAACCATATTGGGTCTATAGAACAGTACTACCTGTATGGAACCATACATGCTTAATAGAACCATGCAGGCTTTATATATTCATACTGGCTTTATAGAACTTTACTAGATTTATACAACCATACTGGCTTTATAAAACAAATCTGCCTTTATAGAATCATACTGGCTTTATTGAACCATATTGGGTCTATAGAACAGCTACCTGTATGGAGCCATACATGCTTAATAGAACCATGCAGGTTTTATATATTCATACTGGCTTTATAGAACTTTACTAGATTTATACAACCATACTGGCTTTATAAAACAAATCTGCCTTTATAGAATCATACTGGCTTTATTGAACCATATTGGGTCTATAGAAGTGTACTACCTGTATGGAACCATACATGCTTAATAGAACCATGCAGGCTTTATATATTCATACTGGCTTTATAGAACTTTACTAGATTTATACAACCATACTGGCTTTATAAAACAAGTCTGACTTTATAGAATCATACTGGCTTTCTTGAACCATACTGGGTCTATAGAACAGCTACCTGTATGGAGCCATACATGCTTAATAGAACCATGCAGGCTTTATAGAATCATACTGGCTTTATTGAACCATATTGGGTCTAAAGAACAGTACTGGCTTTATAAAACAAATCTGCCTTTATAGAATCATACTGGCTTTATTGAACCATACTGGGTCTATAGAACAGTACTACCTGTATGGAGCCATGCATGCTTAATAGAACCATGCAGGCTTTATAGAATCATACTGGCTTTATTGAACCATATTGGGTCTAAAGAACAGTACTGGCTTTATAAAACAAATCTGCCTTTATAGAATCATACTGGCTTTATTGAACCATACTGGGTCTATAGAACAGTCCTACCTGTATGGAACCATACATGCTTAATAGAACCATGCAGGCTTTATATATTCATACTGGCTTTATAGAACTTTACTAGATTTATACAACCATACTGGCTTTATAAAACAAATCTGCCTTTATAGAATCATACTGGCTTTATTGAACCATTTTGGGTCTATAGAACAGTACTACCTGTATGGAACCATACATGCTTAATAGAACCATGCAGGCTTTATATATTCATACTGGCTTTATAGAACTTTACTAGATTTATACAACCATACTGGCTTTATAAAACAAGTCTGACTTTATAGAATCATACTGGCTTTCTTGAAACATACTGGGTCTATAGAACAGCTACCTGTATGGAGCCATACATGCTTAATAGAACCATGCAGGCTTTATAGAATCATACTGGCTTTATTGAACCATATTGGGTCTAAAGAACAGTACTGGCTTTATAAAACAAATCTGCCTTTATAGAATCATACTGGCTTTATTGAACCATACTGGGTCTATAGAACAGTACTACCTGTATGGAGCCATGCATGCTTAATAGAACCATGCAGGCTTTATAGAATCATACTGGCTTTATTGAACCATATTGGGTCTAAAGAACAGTACTGGCTTTATAAAACAAATCTGCCTTTATAGAATCATACTGGCTTTCTTGAACCATACTGGGTCTATAGAACAGCTACCTGTATGGAGCCATACATGCTTAATAGAACCATGCAGGCTTTATAGAATCATACTGGCTTTATTGAACCATATTGGGTCTAAAGAACAGTACTGGCTTTATAAAACAAATCTGCCTTTATAGAATCATACTGGCTTTATTGAACCATACTGGGTCTATAGAACAGTCCTACCTGTATGGAACCATACATGCTTAATAGAACCATGCAGGCTTTATATATTCATACTGGCTTTATAGAACTTTACTAGATTTATACAACCATACTGGCTTTATAAAACAAGTCTGACTTTATAGAATCATACTGGCTTTCTTGAACCATACTGGGTCTATAGAACAGCTACCTGTATGGAGCCATACATGCTTAATAGAACCATGCAGGCTTTATTAATTCATACTGGCTTTATTGAACCATACTGGGTCTATAGAACAGTACTGGCTTTATAAAACAAGTCTGCCTTTATAGAATCATACTGGCTTTCTTGAACCATACTGGGTCTATACAACAGCTACCTGTATGGAGCCATACATGCTTAATAGAACCATGCAGGCTTTATATATTCATACTGGCTTTATTGAACCATACTGGGTCTATAGAACAGTACTGGCTTTATAAAACAAGTCTGACTTTATAGAATCATACTGGCTTCCTTGAACCATACTGGGTCTATAGAACAGCTACCTGTATGGAGCCATACATGCTTAATAGAACCATGCAGGCTTTATAGAATCATACTGGCTTTATTGAAACATACTGGGTCTAAAGAACAGTACTGGCTTTATAAAACAAATCTGCCTTTATAGAATCATACTGGCTTTATTGAACCATATTGGGTCTATAGAACAGTACTACCTGTATGGAACCATGCATGCTTAATAGAACCATGCAGGCTTTATATATTCATACTGGCTTTATTGAACCATACTGGGTCTATAGAACAGCTACCTGTATGGAGCCATACATGCTTAATAGAACCATGCAGGCTTTATATATTCATACTGGCTTTATTGAACCATACTGGGTCTATAGAACAGCTACCTGTATGGAACCATGCATGCTTAATAGAACCATGCAGGCTTTATATATTCATACTGGCTTTATTGAACCATACTGGGTCTATAGAACAGCTACCTGTATGGAGCCATACATGCTTAATAGAACCATGCAGGCTTTATATATTCATACTGGCTTTATTGAACCATACTGGGTCTATAGAACAGTACTGGCTTTATAAAACAAGTCTGACTTTATAGAATCATACTGGCTTTCTTGAACCATACTGGGTCTATAGAACAGCTACCTGTATGGAGCCATACATGCTTAATAGAACCATGCAGGCTTTATAGAATCATACTGGCTTTATTGAACCATATTGGGTCTAAAGAACAGTACTGGCTTTATAAAACAAATCTGCCTTTATAGAATCATACTGGCTTTATTGAACCATATTGGGTCTATAGAACAGTACTACCTGTATGGAACCATACATGCTTAATAGAACCATGCAGGCTTTATATATTCATACTGGCTTTATAGAACTTTACTAGATTTATACAACCATACTGGCTTTATAAAACAAGTCTGACTTTATAGAATCATACTGGCTTTATTGAACCATATTGGGTCTATAGAACAGTCCTACCTGTATGGAACCATACATGCTTAATAGAACCATGCAGGCTTTATATATTCATACTGGCTTTATAGAACCATATTGGGTCTAAAGAACAGTACTGGCTTTATAGAACTTTACTAGATTTATACAACCATACTGGCTTTATAAAACAAGACTGACTTTATAGAATCATACTGGCTTTCTTGAACCATACTGGGTCTATAGAACAGCTACCTGTATGGAGCCATACATGCTTAATAGAACCATGCAGGCTTTATATATTCATACTGGCTTTATTGAACCATACTGGGTCTATAGAACAGCTACCTGTATGGAGCCATGCATGCTTAATAGAAGGATGCAGGCTTTATATATTCATACTGGCTTTATAGAACTTTAGTGGATTTATACAACCACACTGGCTTTATAAAACAAGTCTGACTTTATAGAATCATACTGGCTTTCTTGAACCATACTGAGTCTATAGAACAGCTACCTGTATGGAGCCATACATGCTTAATAGAACCATGCAGGCTTTATATATTCATACTGGCTTTATTGAACCATACTGGGTCTATAGAACAGCTACCTGTATGGAGCCATGCATGCTTAATAGAAGGATGCAGGCTTTATATATTCATACTGGCTTTATAGAACTTTAGTGGATTTATACAACCACACTGGCTTTATAAAACAAGTCTGACTTTATAGAATCATACTGGCTTTCTTGAACCATACTGGGTCTATAGAACAGCTACCTGTATGGAGCCATACATGCTTAATAGAACCATGCAGGCTTTATATATTCATACTGGCTTTATTGAACCATACTGGGTCTAAAGAACAGTACTGGCTTTATAAAACAAGTCTTTATAGAATCATACTGGCTTTATTGAACCATACTGGGTCTATAGAACAGCTACCTGTATGGAGCCATACATGCTTAATAGAACCATGCAGGCTTTATATATTCATACTGGCTTTATTGAACCATACTGGGTCTATAGAACAGCTACCTGTATGGAGCCATGCATGCTTAATAGAAGGATGCAGGCTTTATATATTCATACTGGCTTTATAGAACTTTAGTGGATTTATACAACCACACTGGCTTTATAAAACAAGTCTGACTTTATAGAATCATACTGGCTTTCTTGAACCATACTGGGTCTATAGAACAGCTACCTGTATGGAGCCATACATGCTTAATAGAACCATGCAGGCTTTATTAATTCATACTGGCTTTATTGAACCATACTGGGTCTATAGAACAGTACTGGCTTTATAAAACAAGTCTGCCTTTATAGAATCATACTGGCTTTCTTGAACCATACTGGGTCTATACAACAGCTACCTGTATGGAGCCATACATGCTTAATAGAACCATGCAGGCTTTATATATTCATACTGGCTTTATTGAACCATACTGGGTCTATAGAACAGTACTGGCTTTATAAAACAAGTCTGACTTTATAGAATCATACTGGCTTCCTTGAACCATACTGGGTCTATAGAACAGCTACCTGTATGGAGCCATACATGCTTAATAGAACCATGCAGGCTTTATAGAATCATACTGGCTTTATTGAAACATACTGGGTCTAAAGAACAGTACTGGCTTTATAAAACAAATCTGCCTTTATAGAATCATACTGGCTTTATTGAACCATATTGGGTCTATAGAACAGTACTACCTGTATGGAACCATGCATGCTTAATAGAACCATGCAGGCTTTATATATTCATACTGGCTTTATTGAACCATACTGGGTCTATAGAACAGCTACCTGTATGGAGCCATACATGCTTAATAGAACCATGCAGGCTTTATATATTCATACTGGCTTTATTGAACCATACTGGGTCTATAGAACAGCTACCTGTATGGAACCATGCATGCTTAATAGAACCATGCAGGCTTTATATATTCATACTGGCTTTATTGAACCATACTGGGTCTATAGAACAGCTACCTGTATGGAGCCATACATGCTTAATAGAACCATGCAGGCTTTATATATTCATACTGGCTTTATTGAACCATACTGGGTCTATAGAACAGTACTGGCTTTATAAAACAAGTCTGACTTTATAGAATCATACTGGCTTTCTTGAACCATACTGGGTCTATAGAACAGCTACCTGTATGGAGCCATACATGCTTAATAGAACCATGCAGGCTTTATAGAATCATACTGGCTTTATTGAACCATATTGGGTCTAAAGAACAGTACTGGCTTTATAAAACAAATCTGCCTTTATAGAATCATACTGGCTTTATTGAACCATATTGGGTCTATAGAACAGTACTACCTGTATGGAACCATACATGCTTAATAGAACCATGCAGGCTTTATATATTCATACTGGCTTTATAGAACTTTACTAGATTTATACAACCATACTGGCTTTATAAAACAAGTCTGACTTTATAGAATCATACTGGCTTTATTGAACCATATTGGGTCTATAGAACAGTCCTACCTGTATGGAACCATACATGCTTAATAGAACCATGCAGGCTTTATATATTCATACTGGCTTTATAGAACCATATTGGGTCTAAAGAACAGTACTGGCTTTATAGAACTTTACTAGATTTATACAACCATACTGGCTTTATAAAACAAGTCTGACTTTATAGAATCATACTGGCTTTCTTGAACCATACTGGGTCTATAGAACAGCTACCTGTATGGAGCCATACATGCTTAATAGAACCATGCAGGCTTTATATATTCATACTGGCTTTATTGAACCATACTGGGTCTATAGAACAGCTACCTGTATGGAGCCATGCATGCTTAATAGAAGGATGCAGGCTTTATATATTCATACTGGCTTTATAGAACTTTAGTGGATTTATACAACCACACTGGCTTTATAAAACAAGTCTGACTTTATAGAATCATACTGGCTTTCTTGAACCATACTGGGTCTATAGAACAGCTACCTGTATGGAGCCATACATGCTTAATAGAACCATGCAGGCTTTATATATTCATACTGGCTTTATTGAACCATACTGGGTCTATAGAACAGCTACCTGTATGGAGCCATGCATGCTTAATAGAAGGATGCAGGCTTTATATATTCATACTGGCTTTATAGAACTTTAGTGGATTTATACAACCACACTGGCTTTATAAAACAAGTCTGACTTTATAGAATCATACTGGCTTTCTTGAACCATACTGGGTCTATAGAACAGCTACCTGTATGGAGCCATACATGCTTAATAGAACCATGCAGGCTTTATATATTCATACTGGCTTTATTGAACCATACTGGGTCTAAAGAACAGTACTGGCTTTATAAAACAAGTCTTTATAGAATCATACTGGCTTTATTGAACCATACTGGGTCTATAGAACAGCTACCTGTATGGAGCCATACATGCTTAATAGAACCATGCAGGCTTTATATATTCATACTGGCTTTATTGAACCATACTGGGTCTATAGAACAGCTACCTGTATGGAGCCATGCATGCTTAATAGAAGGATGCAGGCTTTATATATTCATACTGGCTTTATAGAACTTTAGTGGATTTATACAACCACACTGGCTTTATAAAACAAGTCTGACTTTATAGAATCATACTGGCTTTCTTGAACCATACTGGGTCTATAGAACAGCTACCTGTATGGAGCCATACATGCTTAATAGAACCATGCAGGCTTTATATATTCATACTGGCTTTATTGAACCATACTGGGTCTATATAACAGTACTACCTGTATGGAGCCATACATGCTTAATAGAAGGATGCAGGCTTTATATATTCATACTGGCTTTATAGAACTTTAGTGGATTTATACAACCACACTGGCTTTATAAAACAAGTCTGCCTTTATAGAATCATACTGGCTTTACAGAACTATAATGGATATATAGAACCATACTGGCTCTATAGAACCATCCTGACGTTAAAAAACCATAGCCTTTCTATAGAACCATACTGGCTGTATAGAACCACATTGGATTTATAGAACCTTACTGGCTTTAAAGATTAATAGAGAATTTATAGAATCATACAGGATTTAAAGAACCATACAGCCGTTATAGAACCATGGTTTTGCTATTGAAACACACTGGATTTATAGAATTAAACAGAATTTATAGAACTATACTACCCTTAAACTCCATCATGTTATGTTTAGAAACGTTTTAAGAAAACGACAAAAATTTAAAAGATAATAAGAAACCAACGTATTTATCAAAGGGTATATTTACCAATAAACCGGAGAAATGTCCACTCAGACATTATATCTTATAAAACACCATAAATCCTTTTTCAGAGGAACCAACAGTAATATATAATTATATGTTACACTATATATGTATATATATGTACATTACATTATGCATATAACTATATTATAATTATATATATACCTTACATAATTATATAAAACAAATTTTAAATCGTATTTTCAGTATTGTAATCATAAAATACAGTAATCAAACAATCGTGACTACCCATGGATCAAATTGTTATTATTTCCTTCCTAACTGTGAAGTAACACCATTCCACGTGGTCAGTCTGGCTGTACATGCATGTAGCAGTAGCATCTAGCATCTCTGGACATTGCTTGCACCAGGGCGACCCCTGTAGCAGGACTGTAATTTCCGGTAGCACAAGGAGATGAGTTGTCTTAATCCCATTACAGGTGCAATACGGAAATTGTAATGCCTATTGTAATGCACCATTACCAACCAAATTAGTTCATTTAACTCGTTTAAGTGAGATCGATTGTAGATTAATTTATGTGTACATGTGTGTGTGTGTGTGTGTGTGTGTGTGTGTGTGTGTGTGTGTGTGTGTGTGTGTGTGTGTGTGTGTGTGTGTGTGTGTGTGTGTGTGTGTGTGTGTGTGTATGTGTGTGTGTGTATGTGTAAGTGTAAGTTGTTAAATATATACTAGGAGCTCTTAATACTTGAGTGTAAATATATGTTATTTTTAAGTGTATACAAAGTGCATTTTCTTACATTCTTACACTATTAGTCTTGTAAGCCCAATAAACTTGAAAAATTAGGCTCGAACCACCTTATTATAATAATTTTAGAATACGATTAATAACTTAAGGTCCTCCACTTTATTTTAGAATAGTCTACGCTTGTTTTAAAACTAAAGAAATTATAAAAGGTTATGGTGCGGGAAAAGAGTAAAGTGAAAAATATAATCTGTAGTTAGGGATTGAGTTGGTACCTAAATAATAATGTACGTTCCTTTTAATACATTTATTGTGGTTAGAGTTTTATTTATTGAATTACTTTAGTAACTAAAACAATATAATCAATAACAATGACGTCAGACACGCACCGACCACTGTATAACATCATATTATTTATTTTAGTAGACTTATACAGGCTAACAGATTATTGGTTCTTAGAAAGACAGATCTATAAAGAAAAATTGGGTTTATTAAATAGTTTAAAATCGTTCATAGTTTATTTATGTTATAATATAATTTATCTCACATAATTTGTTATATGTTTTATTGCTGATTTTAAAAGTAATTTTGGTTACAAGTACAAACTTTACTAAATACATTGTAAGACGAATATTCTTGTTTATTGAGTAAGATTATTATTAATTTATATTTATATATTCAAATAAATTTACCACCGTTATGACTAATTCAGTTGCTTGATAAATACAAAAATGAAAAATGTTTAAATATAAATTACATACTTTTAATTTAAATAAATCAATTGTTTTTCTTACCCATATTCAAAAATTTTAAAGGATAATTATGTACAAATGTTTTTAGAATGTATAGTATAGGCCGTAGGAATATTTGTCCTTTATTTAAAAAAGGAAAAACCAATTCGCTTGTGGAGCGCACTCTTAGTATAATGAAGGGAAAGCGTGAGACGAATCGAGTGGCGAGGAAGGGGTGGGCTCGCCGAGAAAATGCATTCAAGTATAAGGAAAGAAGATGAGTTTTGCGCGTGGGGAGAAGGGCGACGGGGTAGCTCTGATAATAAAACGAGCAGGACTAAGGAAAAAGATGGCGGGCTTCATTTTCTATTTTCTTCTTCTCCTTCTCAGAGAAACGTCGTCATCATCTATAAAGGGTAACGAAGTGTAAAGTCTTTTCTGGAAAAACAAGATTGGAAGAGGGCGCTTTCTCTTCTCTTCTCTTGTTAAAGATTCGAAAGGGGGAGAAAAATCAGCTAAGAAATGAATTAAAAGACAGAAAGGGGTTGCCGGCATAAGGGTGGAATTTTCAAAACAAAGCGTCAAGAAATTCTGAGGGTTGAGAACTTATTGATTCGAGCAGATGTTTCATAAAAGCCAAAGTTGTTTTAGTTCGTGTTTTGTTATTAGCATCAAACAATTTTTTCAACCGGTTTTGATAGAATGGTATTTCAAATACCACACATTGTATTTTAGCAAAGGTATTATGTTACAATTAAAACATTTGGAACTTTACAGATTTTAAAATGGAATGAACTATTAAATCTAGTTTATACTCAATAGGCCTAAATGCAATGTATAATAAAAGCTAGTTACAAACTATTTAAATTGTTAAAACAAGTATCATACAATTTTACTGTAAATCTTATTGCTGTAAATCTTATTATCTTATTGCTGTAAATCTTATTATCTTATTACTGTAAATCTTATTATCTTATTGCTGTAAATCTTATTATCTTATTGCTGTAAATAGTTTTTAATTCTAAAAAATGAAAAAAGATAATTTTTCAAACTAATAAACATGAAACCTAAGAAAAATCAATTTCCTAAAATTGTCGACTGAAGGAAGTGGTCATTTACTAAAATATATTTCTGTTACAATAGCATATAAATGTAAATATTATTTTAAAAAAACTATATCATTAAATATGTAGAATTGTAAAGTAAAAACCTATTACGTACCGAATGACCAATTACAAAACGTCTACCTATTTGCAAAAGTGTATTACTGATTTTGGTAGGACATGATAATTGTAATTTCTTTTCGCAAAATTTGATTTCAATGCGTAATTTTTAAAACTTATTTGTATCACAATTACTCTATCCATGACGAAATATGCTTTATAATTCATAAGTTTTGTTTGAGAGTATATTTAAATAAGGAAAACATTTTGAACCCTAAATAAAAATTCACATAAAAATGTCAAACTGATTACTTAACAGGCGAAACAGCAATTATAAAGTGACCACAGAAAATATAAATTCAAAAGTAAAGGAAGAGACGATTTAAAAAATTTAAATCCAAAGGCGTTTACGTCGTCAGAAAAAGGAGAAATTACAAGTAACTGGTGCTAAACAATTATCAAATAGTTTTACTTACATTGTACCTTTTAACAATCAATGGTATCTATAAGACAGAGAATATACTTATCGTAATACAGTCGGCAGTGCGGGATGGACAAGATAAAGTAATTCTAGGATGAGGAAAGTATAATATTCGTAGAAGAAATGAATCGACAGAAAGAATACAAAAAAACAATAAAATGTATAAAGCAAACACGTTTTGGCGAACGATGTTGATATTCTTTTCGTGGGGAGAGAAACAAACCAAGAAAAATGGGAAAACAAAAGTTGATGAAGGAAATTGACATTCGTCAAAACCACCTGCAATAAATAATAAATACGTTTATACATACATTAGCCATTTGTAGTGTATCTTTACTATTCATTTTATACAGAGTAATTCTATCCATAAGGTAACTTATAGGTAAGGTACCAATCTCTCAACCTTATCAATCTTTTATTTGTTTGGACTCCTATTTTTTATTTCTTGATTACTATTAATAATTGAGAATAAACAATGTTCAGTTATGGAAATTTAAATTACAAACTTTTGTTAGAAAATAAATATGAAGCTTGTTTATTTTATTCTACTTGTAAAGTTCGTTTATTTTTTTGAATTTTCATTGACTTTACCTCGAAAATATTGTTAAAAAATTAACAATTTTTATAGTAAGCTACAAATTGTTCAAGTTCAATAGTTTGTTGTTTTATTGGCACGACGAAAGTAATGTTGCTTATTTCTTATTATTATATTCAACGAATTAGTAATAAAAAAACTACTTAATTCCACCTTAGGACAAAGAAAAACATTTTATTTCAGTAACTTTTTACTAAACAATTACTATGTATATAAATAGGCCTATGTATATAAATATAACAGAATCACAATATTAAGTGCAAAAATAGAAAGCGAAAGTAATTGTTACAATTAGAAAGTTCCATTTAATTAATTAATTATTATTTAAAAACACTCTATTAACATCGAATGCCATCCACTAAAAGTAAAAAAAAAATCTATTTGAACTTGAGTGGACGAATAAAAAGTATTTTATTACCAACTAAATATTTGAAGAATGTATAAATCGGCATATACATTGGGAGAGTGTGAACTAACTGTAGCAACTACAAAATATAATTTTTGTAACCATAATATCTGTAATATTGAAACCAGGTGTTTTTTTTTAAATTTAGGTTATTTTTTATGTTGTATTAAAGTTATCAAATTGAGAAATTTAGCTTATCCTATTTTTTAAAAATATTACAATTTTATAAGGTGCTTTTGCAAATATAATAAATGGAAACAGCGTTTATGAATTTATTCAATTTAAATTAATTACATAAACGAGAAAACTGTTGAAAATTAAATCAAAGATATTTATATTATCATTCCAATAAAACAGTGACCCGTTTTGAATGTTTATAACTTTAAGCGTTGCATTATTAAAATAAATATCGTTTATTCGATTATTAGCTGTTATCTCATTTATTTAATACTTGATGAAGGTGCCAAAGTCATCATGAATCTTATATATTCATTAAAGTAACTGAATAATGTTGCTTTCGAATCACGTTGTACATCCAGAATTCTTATTAGATGTAAATATTCGTGCGCAGTATAAACAAACCTTCCATACACAGAAGTTGAAATTAAAGCTGCTTAAAGTAAATCCAGAGGATTACTAGATACGTATTGGATATAGAACTGAGATCAATAAGTAAAGAGGTTGCTTGTTTCCAATTCCTTCTAATAGTTCACACTCTCATTATATCTTGTCAATCCTTAATAAAATACTTTTTATTCATCCCCTTAAGTTCAATTGCATTTTTTTAAACTTGTAGCGGTTATCATTTCATGTACATACAGTTTTTTTCAAATATTTTCTTCATTTATTAATTCAATAATGAATTTAGTGTTATGTAGAAGAAAAACTTTACACAAAAGGAGCAACGTTTGCAAAATAGTTATTTTGTCCCATTTAGTCTAAAATAAGCGATAACATATGATTTCATAAGGCAGCTGATTTTATGTCTTAGCTTATGAGGTAGAACAGCTGTTTTAACGCACTGGTTATGCCACTTTATTTATATTAAATTTAATCATTTAATAAGATAAAACTAAAACTAAAACCGTTTTTTTAACCTAAGTAGGATCTGACTTTAAAGTTTTTAACCTAAGTAGTCTGACGTTAAAGTTTTTAACCTAAGTAGGATCTGACTTTAAAGTTTTTAACCTAAGTAGTCTGACTTTAAAGTTTTTAACCTAAGTAGTCTGACTTTAAAGTTTTTAACCTAAGTAGTGACTGACTTTAAAGTTTTTAACCTAAGTAGTCTGACGTTAAAGTTTTTAACCTAAGTAGGATCTGACTTTAAAGTTTTTAACCTAAGTAGTCTGACTTTAAAGTTTTTAACCTGAGTAGTCTGACTTTAAAGTTTTTAACCTAAGTAGTCTGACTTTAAAGTTTTTAACCTAAGTAGTCTGACTTTAAAGTTTTTAACCAAAGTAGTCTGACTTTAAAGTTTTTAACCTAAGTAGTGACTGACTTTAAAGTTTTTAACCTAAGTAGTCTGACTTTAAAGTTTTTAACCTAAGTAGTCTGACTTTAAAGTTTTTAACCTAAGTAGTGACTGACTTTAAAGTTTTTAACCTAAGTAGTCTGACGTTAAAGTTTTTAACCTAAGTAGGATCTGACTTTAAAGTTTTTAACCTAAGTAGTCTGACTTTAAAGTTTTTAACCTGAGTAGTCTGACTTTAAAGTTTTTAACCTAAGTAGTCTGACTTTAAAGTTTTTAACCTAAGTAGTCTGACTTTAAAGTTTTTAACCAAAGTAGTCTGACTTTAAAGTTTTTAACCTAAGTAGTGACTGACTTTAAAGTTTTTAACCTAAGTAGTCTGACGTTAAAGTTTTTAACCTAAGTAGGATCTGACTTTAAAGTTTTCAACCTAAGTAGTCTGACTTTAAAGTTTTTAACCTGAGTAGTCTGACTTTAAAGTTTTTAACCTAAGTAGTCTGACTTTAAAGTTTTTAACCTAAGTAGTCTGACTTTAAAGTTTTTAACCTAAGTAGTATGACTTTAAAGTTTTTAACCTACGTAGTCTGACTTTAAAGTTTTTAACCTAAGTAGTCTGACTTTAAAGTTTTTAACCTAAGTAGTCTGACTTTAAAGTTTTTAACCTAAGTAGTCTGACTTTAAAGTTTTTAACCTAAGTAGTCTGACTTTAAAGTTTTTAACCTAAGTAGTCTGACTTTAAAGTTTTTAACCTAAGTAGTCTGACTTTAAAGTTTTTAACCTAAGTAGTCTGACGTTAAAGTTTTTAACCTAAGTAGACTGACTTTAAAGTTTTTAACCTAAGTAGTAACTGACTTTAAAGTTTTTAACCTAAGTAGTAACTGACTTTAAAGTTTTAAACCTAAGTAGTAACTGACTTTAAAGTTTTGTTGTTTATATTACTTGTTTAAACACGTTTTCAAAAAACTTTATCGACTATGGTATATTTAAATTAACAATCCGTATATAGTCGATCTCTTTGTCTATATTTCCTAGGAGTCCTGACTGAGGGCGTGCAGAATGTCGGATCCAAGTTGCCGATAAGGCGTTGCTCTCAAAACAATAATTATCTCTCGTGGCAGCTTAGTAACAAATGGAGGAATAGTATATGATGGCGTGAGGTGGGGTGTTGAAGACTTTACTAAAATATAACCTCTAAATCTGCTTTTCAAACTTTCAGAATAAATAACTCATTTTAACTACATTTGGGATGCGAAAAACTTGGTTAAGGTAAAATATCGGTCTTTTGTTTTCTAAATTAATGTGTTATGAAAATCGCGAGTTGTAAATCAGAAACTGTTTTGCCTTTAGAATGGATATTTGTTATTGGATTTGGTATTACATTAAATGCTTTATACATGTTGACTTTAATCAAGTGTATTAAGGGTTATTATAAGGTAGATATTCTTATAACAACTAGATATCGATTATATTTTATTATTAACTTTTCCAAACATTTTTTTTACAAAAATACGTTACCTACGGGTTTTCTATTTTAGGGTTTTTAATTATTTTCCTTTTATAAATTATTTTTCAGTGGTTTTTAAACATTTAAAGTAAAGTATCTATTTGAAATATAAAGCCTGAAATAGGATATACTGCACTAACCTAGAAATAGGATATACTCCACTAACCTAGAAATAGGATATACGGCACTAACCTAGAAATAGGATATACTGCACTAACCTAGAAATAGGATATACTGCACTAACCTAGAAATAGGATATACTGCACTAACCTATAAATAGGATATACTGCACTAACCTAGAAATAGGATATACTCCACTAACCTAGAAATAGGATATACGGCACTAACCTAGAAATAGGATATACTGCACTAACCTAGAAATAGGATATACTGCACTAACCTAGAAATAGGATATACGGCACTAACCTAGAAATAGGATATACTGCACTAACCTAGAAATAGGATATACTGCACTAACCTAGAAATAGGATATACTCCACTAACCTAGAAATAGGATATACGGCACTAACCTAGAAATAGGATATACTGCACTAACCTAGAAATAGGATATACGGCACTAACCTAGAAATAGGATATACTGCACTAACCTAGAAATAGGATATACTGCACTAACCTAGAAATAGGATATACTGCACTAACCTATAAATAGGATGTATTGCACTAACCTATAATATTCAATTGAAATTATATTTTTAGAGGAATATTTAGTTTTCAATAAAAATAACATGACAAAACTCCAAATTATAGTTCACAAATTACTCAATATGACCCCTTATACATCGCATCGACAGTGAAGTACTGAAATGGTTAAATACGTCTACAGATAACTTTAGTCAATAAATGACCGGATTTTTATTATGAATAACCCAAGGCAGTGTGAACTCTTCAACACACTATATATATATATATATATATATATATATATATATATATAAAATTACATATATATGCATTCATACACACACACTTATATATATATATATATATATATATATATATATATAAATATATATGTTTAAAGTATATAAGCTTTGAAATATTATTTTCTTGTATTCACTTATCAATTACACTATAATGTAGTTAAACAAGAATTTTACTTGTTAGGCTATAAATGCGAGCTAACTTTCGAAGACTAATTATGGTGTCTTTATTTTCGAGCATCAACCGAAACTCATGATGCTCGAAAATGTAGACAATGTAATTAGTCTTCGAAAGTTAGCTCGCATATATCAAGTAGGATTCATGTTTAAGTACATTATAGTGTAAGTGTATACATATATAATTACTAATTATTTTTAATAGTGTAACAATATTTTTACTCATGGATTTCGGTTAATAATAAAATAATAAAAAATAATAAAGTTTTTTACGAGTTTATACGAATTTGATACAAGAAAACTCAGATCAAACCAATACTGAAGTATTTTCATTAATTTTTATTTGGATTTTATCAAACACACATGTTGGGTCGTAATTAAATATTTATTTTAAAATGTTAAATAAAATACACGTTTTATAATTTTATATAACTGAAAGGCAATGATGGCTAATTGGTTATAATAAAATATTTATTAGTAATATTACAAATTGTAAGGTAGTCCAATGTTTTAGATCTGTTTTAATGACGGTTTTATACCCAGTAATTTGTCTTAATCAACCAAATATAAGACTATATATATATATATATTTCTAAACAGTCCAACATCATAACACTTTAGTTAAAGTTAAATAAAATCTCTATAAGAAAAGTAATACCCACAAAAGAGTTATGCTATTTCTACACAATTACGGGTATCTGTTTATATTATTGCCAACATTTGAATATTTATTAATGACTCAATTCACGTTCATTAAGCAGTTATTTTGTATGACTAAATAATGTTAAGAAAATGAATCATTAAGCATTTTAAATAAATAAGAAACGAGTCCTAGATATTTATTTTATAATGCAACGTTTCGGCGACTATTTGTTCTCCTTGTCAAGCCGGCATTTAGTTGCCTACAAAATGCTAGTACACTCATTACAATACACTTAAAACTTTATAAACTCAATAGAATTCTGTAGAAGATTAATTGCAACCCACCCAAGTAGTGAGAGTCATAAAATCCTCTTTAAATTTTAAAACAATGACAAAACAGAGAGAACAACAATATTTACACATACAACACAAAATATAAAACAAAACAACCTACAAAAATATCAAAAACAAATATTGTTGTCAGGTTTTATTAGAGCAACGAACTAGTTTTCGAAACGTTGCGTTATTGAAAAAATACCTTTGATTCGATTATCAACCGTATCCACATTTATTTATTACTTCTTTTGGGCACGTGCATAGGTATTGGGAAGGTTGTCTGAGTATTTTAAATCGATTTTCTAAAAGTGAATTACGCAACAAATCTTTGTACATGGGAAAAATAAAGAAATTACTTGCACAAAGTGCCTCACGTGGCTTTTTGCTTGAGGCTCAGAATGTTTATTGAAGTAGATAAGAAACACAATTCTTACACGTTAAACTTGGCAAGATAAATTCCAAATTAATATAGCTAATCTTGCGATACGTTTCTTAAACTACTTTTCTACTCTTCTTGCCTAATAAATACATTTTAATTCCTTCTATTAGTTCACACTCTAATAGTTCACATACACACACCCATATATATATATATATATATATGTTGTTCAAATTTTCAATTGTTAATAAAATACTTTTTATTCATCCACTCAAGTTCAAATACATTTTTTTTAACTTGTGGATAGCACTTGATGTTAATAGAGTTTTATTAAAAATTAATTCGTTACTTAAATAATTTTAGTCGTATATTGGAGGAAAACGTTTGACAAAAGGGTACAAGGTATGCAATATAGTAATAGACTTAAAATAAGTGAAAACATATTATTTCATAAAACAGCTGATTTTATATTATAGGTTATGTGGTACATCAGATGTTTTAACGCATAGGTAATGTTACTTTATATTAATTGTAATTATTTGATAGAAGAAAAAAATAGGTTTTTGCTTATATTACTTGTTTGATTCAAAAATCCTAGTTATTGGATTTGAGATACGTCGTCGTTGATTAGATTTAAAAGCTGATGAGAAACGAACGCCTGTTCGAGTTGTATTTGACAAAATTTGTTATTGAACGCCTGTTGACACAAGGGAAGGGAGGACCGAGGTAAATGGCATCGCGTCATATGTTTAATTAAAGTACTTGCTTGCTCAGAACCGAGGAAAAACAGCAAGAGCAATAATAAGTCACAGGTTGTAAAGAAGGAGAAGTGAAATTCATTACAAAGACTGGAGCGAGGGTTCGGACGGAATCATTATTTACCCAAGGTTCCTGTTTCATCATTGTTAATTTCCAATTAAAGAGAAAATTGTGCTCCTTTGAAGAAATACAAAATGGGAACTCATTATGGCGTTCAAGGACAAAATACTAAGACGAGAGATTCAATTTAAAATACGCCTTGTGTCTGAATACGTCTCGAAAATTCGAAAGTTCCAACTTTCCTTTGGAATATTTCATAAGCAATATTCGTCACATGAAAATAAATTGAAGAAATAATTACCTAATTCATTTCCAAAGATTTTACTTATTTATATTCAATGAAAAAATAATAATATGAACATTTCATGATATAATACCTTTACAAAGATTTTACTAAAAATTTATTCAATATAATTAAAATAAATTGAAAATGTCATGATACAATTTCAATAAAACTATTATCTTTATTTTGTATTCAATAATACAAGAAAAAATAAATAGAAGATATCGTGATATTTTATTAGAAATATTTTCCTTATTTTCATGCAATCGAATTTTACAATTTATTTTAAGCTGCTTTCAACCTTTTTCCAAATTAAGGTAACACCTAATTTAACACAACGGTAAAAAACCAGATAGTCAACTCAAAAACTCACCAAAATCTAGGTTTTTAATCAAGAAACACACTAGTTCACCAAACAGATTTAGTTTTAACTATTTTGACTTTTACTTTTGTGAGTAGTTCTCACTAGCTAAGCTCTAGTTAACTAAATATCTAATTTGTTTTTTGAAACTATTTATTTGAAGTGCACAGGGTTTATTTACAACTTAAAATGTTCTTCAAATAAGAATTTTATAATCGAAATATTATTAACAACTAACTATCATTTCAATAAAAATATAAATTATTAGCAATATTTTTCCTGATATAATATAAATAAGTTTCTTATGCTTTTTTCTTAACGTTTTACTTAACTATTATAAAAAATGTTTTCTTCCACACATTTAAATTTATTATCTTTAACTTTTGACAGTCGTAAAGTTTGGATTTAATACAAATAAATCTCGATCTATATGAGAGAGGTGTATTTTTCTTAGTGTAGGTTCTTTCACTTAAGTTACAACAATTTTTAAGGCAAAACACTGTTTATTTCAACACGTTTTTTTTATCTAATTAAAATTTGAAGAAATTTAAAGTCTAGAAGAACAGGTTTCACTGGACTAGTTTCTTTGTAATAACACATCTCAAACGTGAAAGAAATATAGGTCCTTATTATTATTTTAGGTATTCTATATTATGTATATATGTTGTATACTCATAACAAACGTATATTTTATTAATTTCAATGTATTATCATTGTATATACATAACATTACTCGGATTAAATACGTAGGCCTACGGAAAGAATAATATGGTCGAGTACTTCCCAAAGGTGAAGTATACAAACATTACCTTGTGAAAACATTACTATTGGCGAACATTTCACTAAAGTATATAGTTCAACATATATATATATATCTTACTATATTATTGTAAACATCTGGCTTATTAAATAACAATAACTATTCCACGAGCTTACTTAAATTATAAAATATCATCATCTAACTCTGAACAATAAAATAGTAATGACTTATTTTTCTAACTAAAATCATATTAATTTCCTTGTTAAATATAGGCTCAACATAACTGATGACCAAAAAGTAAACAAGAAACACAAATATCAGTCAATGCTCGCATTTAAAGTAATTTATGAATAATAATGTTGTTTTCTTACTTTCTGCTGTAATAATCTAAGAATGTTGTAGCACTATTATGTTCCAATCCTAGCTATGCTTATATCTTAGTACTTTACGGCAATGTAAAACTATAAATACAAGTTGTGGAGCCACGGAAGTAGATGCGAGCAACCCGACGGATCTAAGCACGGCTCATCCATTCAAGTCCGCTCATGTAAATAATATTCTAATATTGCGTCACTACCTATGCATTAATTATTGCTTATATCTTAATACTTTACGGCAATGTAAAACTATAAATACAAGTTGTAGAACCTCGGAGCAACCCGACGGATCTAAGCATGGCTCATCCATTCAAGTCCGCTCATGTAAATAATATTCTAATATTGCGTCACTACCTATGCATTAATTATTGCTTATATCTTAATACTTTACGGCAATGTAAAACTATAAATACAAGTTGTAGAACCTCGGAGCAACCCGACGGATCTAAGCACGGCTCATCCATTCAAGTCCGCTCATGTAAATAATATTCTAATATTGCGTCACTACCTATGCATTAATTATTGCTTATATCTTAATACTTTACGGCAATGTAAAACTATAAATACAAGTTGTAGAACCTCGGAGCAACCCGACGGATCTAAGCATGGCTCATCCATTCAAGTCCGCTCATGTAAATAATATTCTAATATTGCGTCACTACCTATGCATTAATTATTGCTTATATCTTAATACTTTACGGCAATGTAAAACTATAAATACAAGTTGTAGAACCTCGGAGCAACCCGACGGATCTAAGCATGGCTCATCCATTCAAGTCCGCTCATGTAAATAATATTCTAATATTGCGTCACTACCTATGCATTAATTATTGCTTATATCTTAATACTTTACGGCAATGTAAAACTATAAATACAAGTTGTAGAACCTCGGAGCAACCCGACGGATCTAAGCATGGCTCATCCATTCAAGTCCGCTCATGTAAATAATATTCTAATATTGCGTCACTACCAATGCATTAATTATTGCTTATATCTTAATACTTTACGGCAATGTAAAACTATAAATACAAGTTGTAGAACCTCGGAGCAACCCGACGGATCTAAGCATGGCTCATCCATTCAAGTCCGCTCATGTAAATAATATTCTAATATTGCGTCACTACCTATGCATTAATTATTGCTTATATCTTAATACTTTACGGCAATGTAAAACTATAAATACAAGTTGTAGAACCTCGGAGCAACCCGACGGATCTAAGCATGGCTCATCCATTCAAGTCCGCTCATGTAAATAATATTCTAATATTGCGTCACTACCTATGCATTAATTATTGCTTATATCTTAATACTTTACGGCAATGTAAAACTATAAATACAAGTTGTAGAACCTCGGAGCAACCAGACGGATCTAAGCATGGCTCATCCATTCAAGTCCGCTCATGTAAATAATATTCTAATATTGCGTCACTACCTATGCATTAATTAATGCTTATAACATATTCGTAACATGATTACAAAATTTTAAGAGATTTGTTTAGGTGTAGAAATGACGCTTGTAAGAAAATTTAATTTTCTTACTAAAAGTAAAATATATAACAGGATTAAAAATTAGCGTAAAGTTGTTCAATTAGGGGAGAAATTACTTATATAATTTAATTGGCTAATTAAAAATCCTATAAGAAGCAATTAATTAATAAAAACCTAATAAACTAAATTGTCTATCTAAATTATTAAGTTAATATATTTTATTTATTTACTTTTAGTAAACTTAGTATGTTGATCATTTGATTTCATAAATTTAACGAACTTAAAATTGCAAACTCTTTGATATCACTAAAGTTATCAGCGCCGGCTTTTAATCTTGGTATATAACATGATTAGTGTTACTAAAGCGTCGCGAAGCCGCCATCTTGGCACGCCGCATAGCCACATCTCCTGGCTGGGAATAAACTTGTCTCTTGAAGGTACGCAAAGAGAATCGGTAGCTATTAACCGCGACCGTTATAGGGCAGTGTAGCTTTTGCTCACGGAGAAAGTTTTGTGTTTATGACAGATGTGTAGCGCGATGCATCTGGGTTTAATGAGTTTTTCAATAAAAGGAAAAAGACAAGGTTTTTTACAAACTTGACGAAGTGTTGAGGATTGTTTATTTATACTTTTACGTTCCGGAAAAATGTATCGTAAACAAATACCTACTAAAATCAATTTTAATCTACATACACGAAGTTTAAGTAATAACATATTACATTATCTGTCACTGTTTTCTTGAAATTGTTCTTTATTCTTACTTGATTTTACCTTTATTTACTTTATTTTTGGAATTTTTTTGCTTAGAACTCTAATCTTCATTTACCGACTTAAAATTATACGACATCGTGAGAGTTTTTTTTTTAAATTAGCAAACTATTGACATTTTAAAATAAAATAATTTATCTAAACATCACGTATAATATAACAGCAGCAATACCGCAACTTATTCTTGGACTATTTGGGCAATTTCACAACAGTAGCGCTTCCTGGAATCGTATAACAGGAAATAGATCATTTGCCCACTCATGGTATCAAGTTTTAGCCTTATCTTTGTTACTTTAATTAATCACACGTTTGGTAAAAATAGTGGGTCAAATGTTTGTTTCCACATCTGTGTAAAACAATCATGAATAAAGTGTAGTTATAATAAAGTATACTATTGTAAAATAGTTAAGGTTTTTGTTATAAGGCATTTTTTGAGCTTCATAAGCTATTCAGATTCTGAATAGCTATATATTTCGTTAACTCTACAAATGTTTTCAGAATTGGAATACATTGTTTAGTAAACAGTGTAATGTTTGGTAAACATATTAAATTAATAACAAACAAGACATAAATAATCACAAACTACATAATACTAAAAACACTTGAATATACATTAGCATCCTTCGCTAGCCTATACCGGCGAACGCCCGAAGAGATGTTCCTTTGCGTTATTAAGGCCTGATTTGACAATGGGACACATACTTGTATGGGCAAGTGTAACATACTAATGTATCTTATAGTGTTTTTAGTGAAGAACTAATATCTCAAGTGAAGATTGAATCAAATAATAGTATATAATACACACACACACACACACACACACACACACACACACACACACACACACACACACACACACACACACACACACACACACACACACACACACACACACACACATATATATATATATATATATATATATATATATATATATATATATATATATATATATATATATGTATAGATAGATAGATAGATAGATAGATAGATAGATATAAAAATTAATATAAAAGAGAATAAAACTTATTAAACGAATGAAGAAAACAGTATACTCGTATTATCATACTTTGGTTACTTTTTATTTCCAAAGAACAAATAGTTTTCTTATTTTTACTATCACCGTTAGTTTTAATGACCGTTGAAGCTAAGATTTTATTGCAGTACATATAGGAACGCAGGAAAATGTCCCAAAAACCTTTGCGCATATCAACAGATTTTAGTACTGAATATAAATGTTCCCAGTGGTAAATTTGAATTTAGAAAATTAAATGAAATTCAGTATACATTTTTTAACGTAATCTAGTATTTGTAAATATAGTTTAGATACTAAGTCTTGCATTCCTACTGTTTATTATTAAAAAAAATTAACAAAATCTTAGTAAATTAAAAATGATCCATTATTATTATTGATAAGAAAGAGCAATGTTTATTAATCAGCTAAAATGTCTGACATTTTATAGTTTCAAAGGAAAATAATATTTGTTGGAACAATTTTTAAAAATATTATCGTTGTTCAATACAAATTTATTTTTTATGTATTTACTTACTATACGCAATTATGTACGTTGAAATATTTTTATACTACAATACCATTGATTATAATAATTTGTTAGTTCTACTTGAAACCGAGTCTGCCGCCTTCAGCTACGCCTTCAGCATATGCTGCACCACACTTTGTTTTGTTCATATAAAGCTTCATATAAAGGTTATATTATGAAATTATATACTCGAACAGGTTTATTCGTGTATTAAGTCAGTTCTAAGTATCTCCACAAAAATGTACACAAATTCTCTGTTTTATCAATTATATTATAGATTAATACTACTTCAATTTATGCTTAGATTGAATTGTAATTTTCTCAATGTTTAAAACCAAATTATTAATTTTATTTTCAAGAAAACTTTACCGTCATTCTTGCTGTGCACACACATTCAATTTATACAAAGACAATCAATGCATCATTATTCATTTGCTTTGACCAAGTTGAATTCTTTTAAAAAACAGCAATAAAATAAGATTTTAAAAATAGTTTAAAACCAATCGTGTAGAATATATTGTCATATCAAAAACACGTTCAACACTACTGTGTAAGTCAAAGTGTCTGCAAATATTCCTGTACTACCCAGCCCTTAGACACCACCTACAAGCGTGGAATCTCACCTGCTTACAAGAGTACAGTAGTTATATTTAATTAACAAATGGGAACAAAAAATAGATCCATTATAATAACAAAGCGAGACAGAATGCGGTGTGTGTGTGAATGATGAGGGGTTCTTTGTTTTAGCCCTGCGTAAAAACTAAGACAATAGACACTTGCCCGGGTGTTAAAACAGTGCTGCCACTTGCTATACAGTCGGATTTAATGCACAAAAACAGAGAAAGCTTTTTCGATTTTATTGTTCTCAAAACATTTTAAAAACTAGAACACTTACAGATATACAATTGCGGAGGTATCTACTTTAATACATTTATACGGGTTAAAATTGATTTCAAACTTAAATAATAAAATAGAAATTTTAGTTTTAATTATATTAGTTACGTGAAATAAAACATATAAAATTCTTTGTTCTACCTCTATCTACATGAGCTACCTGTAAATAACAAGTTAATTGTATTCGATAATTAACTTATGGTAATTAAATGTAAAATGCTTGCAATATTTTATAACTTTTAAATAATTGTTCATACAGCTTATTGTTACTTGTGGAAATAATTTTAACAAGGGAGTAAAGTTACAGCTAATTAGTTTTTCCTTACTCTGTAATATAAAATAATGTTATATACTTAAATTATTTTCTTCAAATTATCATTAGAATAATTAATAATACTTTTTTTTAAATGACTTAATATCTCTTTAAAATAAAATTTAAACTCAGTTTATAAAACTTATAACTGTATCACTATTTCTAAGTAAAGGCAATTAATTTCCGAGAAATAATATGAGAAACAAAACATCCTCACACAAGACGACATATTATAAATTTTCTTATAAATTATTAGCGTTAATCACCATAAATAATGTAATAATTGGCTGTATAAATTTACCTGAAGATGAGCGAAGTTGATTCGAATGATGCCGGTAGTGGAATGACCAGGACTCGCCATGGAGGGGACAGCGAAGAAATCACTCCTAGACAACTGGTTACAGGCCTTGGCTTGCACCCTACTTATCTCACCTTTGGTCAGTACAGCTGTACTATCCGTTTCAAACCCTACAAAACCTATCCTTCTTCTATTGTTGGGAACGGTTCCTACTTCAAGTAATATTTAGTGAACATGCCCAGGTTATTTCTCTTAACGATTACAACAAGAAATAATAATTATTTATAAGATATTAATCAATTATTAAGTAGGAGGTCAATTCCTACTGAAGTCAACAAAGAAAAGGTACTTTGTATTTAGTAATTAAAATTAATATAAATAAAATAACATAACCTATGCGTTAAAACATCTCTTCTACCACATAAACTAACCAATAAATTAAGCTGTTTTATCAAATCATATCTTACACTGATTTTAAGCCAAATTGGATGAATTAACTATATTGTATACCTTTCCCTTTTTGTGAAAAGGTTTTCTCTCTTATAAAACTAAAACTAAATAATTAAATTAAATTAATGAATTATTATTTGAAAGAAAAACAGAAGCAACTGAATGGCTCTTTATAGAATAATTTATACTAACATTTATCCATAAAGATACGACTAATATATTTTCTAAACTTAATTGGGGTCATTTTATACAATTAGTTGCATAAATAAGTAATTGACCTAATTAAAGTTAAGTTATTTATTCTGCTGTATTTTGTTGCAATGGTGGCCACGTAGTGTAGGACCTATTAAAGCACTCCCAAAGATATGGCATCTAACAATAGTTAATTAATTTCAAATTTGTTTACGATTTTGAAAATTAGTATAATTATTTATTTTAAATTTGTTTATTTTTCTGAAATAAAACAATGTTGATTTATCGTTTTAGAATTTGGTTATTATTTTTTTGTGTTATTGTAGGCTAGTTATAAATAAAATAGACATGAACGTTGATTATTTTATCAGTGCTCACAAACTTTTAAAAATTGTTATATTTTTAAAAATGTTAAAAGCGCTGAAACTTAGTTAACTACAATAAACGGTGCGTTTGGAAAAATTAACGAAAATTTGATAAGCTCTTCAAACAGATAGTGAGCTCATGTATCATGGGAAAAAAATTAATTATGATTATTTCTCAAAACCTGTCATTCAATTAACTTTTAATAAACTAAGCAAACATTTTATTGCGAATCAATTGTTTTAACGTTTTTTATGTTTAAAACAATGTATTTCCGTATTTTAAAATAGAAAGTCGAAATCATGGTAAGGTTCTCAATTTTGTTTATTTAGGTTAATAATTTTCTTTGCATTTTCTATGAGTTTTTAATGAAGTTCCCTAAACTAAAATATCTCTTTGATAAAAACACTACCATTAGAGGCGAACGTTTTTCGAATGGACTGTAGCCATCCCCTAGCTCAACAAACTCGTATGGAAAGATTAAATAATATTGTAAGTACCGTTGCTGGACTCGTTTGACCGCTACTTGTAAAAAACCCGTCCAGTTTGACAAGTAGGGTAGCTCGTATGACCAGTGGGGTCGCAACTGTTAGGGTATCAGCCCTTTGTACGTCCCATTCAACACAGATACATACTTACTCCTTCCCAAACCCTTCCGCTTTTTACAAAAATGTTGGTCCTCATTCACAGGTATATTTCTGTTATAATAGGATCCCATCGTCAGATCTGTAGAACGATCCCTGATACGATCGAATTCCGTTAAAGCGGCCGAGTTTTCATTACGTCATAGACTCGTAAAGATAACGCAGCCCATAATAAACTCAAACAAACTACTTTGGCTAATTTATATAATTACATTATATACCCAATATGTTCATTATTTTAGTTTTACCTGAAGAAAACTACAATAAGATCTAAGTTAAATTACCATGAACTATAAAGCAGATTCAAATCTAGTGATAAAAACTGAAACTTCCTCTAAAGTCTTACTCTAAACTACTTTCCCGAAGAACAAATTTTAAGGAGGATTTTCTACAAGTGTACGTTCCATATGTATTATATTTTAAGCCACTTATTTTCCATGTTTTGTATTTTACGTAAACGGTTTTCCATATGTATGGTGCTTTTCAGTAAACTGATTTTCTGTATGTAGTGTATTTTAGGTAAACTGATTTTCCATATATATTGTACTTTTCAGTAAACTGATTTTCTGTATGTAGTGTATTTTAGGTAAACTGATTTTCCATATATATTGTACTTTTCAGTAAACTGATTTTCTGTATGTAGTGTATTTTAGGTAAACTGATTTTCCATATATATTGTACTTTTCAGTAAACTGATTTTCTGTATGTAGTGTATTTTAGGTAAACTGATTTTCTGTATGTAGAGTATTTTAGGTAAACTGATTTTCGATATATATTGTACTTTTCAGTATACTAATTTTCTGTATGTAGTGTATTTTAGGTAAACTGATTTTCTGTATGTAGTGTATTTTAGGTAAACTGATTTTCTGTATGTAGTGTATTTTAGGTAAACTGATTTTCTGTATGTAGTGTATTTTAGGTAAACTGATTTTCCATATATATTGTACTTTTCAGTATACTAATTTTCTGTATGTAGTGTATTTTAGGTAAACTGATTTTCCATATATATTGTACTTTCAGTAAACTAATTTTCTGTATGTAGTGTATTTTAGGTAAACTTATTTTCTGTATGTAGTGTATTTTAGGTAAACTGATTTTATGTATGTAGTGTATTTTAGGTAAACTGATTTTCTGTATGTAGTGTATTTTAGGTAAACTGATTTTCTGTATGTAGTGTATTTTAGGTAAACTGATTTTCCATATATATTGTACTTTTCAGTATACTAATTTTCTGTATGTAGTGTATTTTAGGTAAACTGATTTTCCATATATATTGTACTTTCAGTAAACTAATTTTGTGTATGTAGTGTATTTTAGGTAAACTGATTTTCCATATATATTGTACTTTCAGTAAACTAATTTTGTGTATGTAGTGTATTTTAGGTAAACTGATTTTCCATATATATTGTACTTTTCAGTATACTGACGTTCCATATGTATTTTATTTTTAAATAAAATGATTTTCCATATGTATTGTACTTTTAAGTAAACTCATTTTCCATATGTATTGTTATTTTCAGTAAACTGATATTCCATATGTATTTTATTTTTAATTAAATTGATTTTTCACATGTATTGTACTTTCAGTAAACTGATTTTCTACATGTAGTGTATTTCAAGTAAACTGATTTTCCATATATATTGTACTTTTAGGTAAACTGATTTTCCATATGTATTGTGCTTTTCAGTAAACTGATTTTCCATACGTATTTTATTTTTAATTAAACTGATTTTCCGTATATATTGTGCTTTTCACTACACTGATTTTCCATATGTATTTTCTTTTCAATGAAACTGATTTTCCATATGTATTGTGCTATTCAGTAAACCGATTTTCCATATCTATTTTATTTTTAATTAAACTGATTTTCCATATGTATTGTGCTTTTCAGTAAACTGATTTTTCATAAGTATTGGATTTTTAACTAATCGAATTTCAATATGAAAATGATGTTTTTATTTTAAACTTCCTGTGCTCTAACAAAATGCATTGCATTGAATTTGCGTCCTTATGGTTATGGTGGGAATTACCCGAAATTAAATTTACATGAAATTGAAGAAAAAATTACTTCCAAAAAATTTACTTACAGAAAACAAATATTCCGAAAAATAAAGATTATTATAAGAGATTTTACAATGATATACTTCAATGTCGATTTTGTACCAAATGAGCACAATTCATTAGGTGTTTGGTTGAATTATTTTAAATAATAAATATTCGTCTTTTTAAACAACAGTTTATAATTAAAACATTGGCTTTATAACTTGTTTTATAATTTAAGTTCTAATAAAACGGTTGCCTATACGTACGTCATTCCAGATAAAGTTGAGAATTTTATTATTTTTTGTTAACCTAATTAATCCACAACTTATAACGTGTACCAATAACAACAAAAATTTATATGATTTTCCGTAAACCAAAAATATACAACAATTTTATACTTTAGCAGTGACTTCTCTTTCAAGTACCTAAAAATATGAGTAAATATTGACCGAACGTTGGATGCTCGCAGATGTCCGCTTTACTGACCCCTATGTACTCGGACATCAAGGGGCAAGACTGATCTATTGATATTTAAATATTAGCTCGCGGCAATGTCCAGTCGTATATTTCGTGACACAAGAGGTCATTGGGTCGATTCTTTCTCGATTGACTATCATAATGGAACCATTTAATTGTAAAGCGAATTAAATAGCCTATATTATACAGCATGAGCATTTCCTTTGTTCGAACGGAATTCGTTACTTCCAATGTAAAGTTAATTCTATAGTATTTACAAGTCAAAACTCTCCATTTCAACACACACACACACACACACATATATATATACTCTCTCTCTCTCTCTTTTCACTTTTTCAAAATTCAGAAGCACAGACATTCTGTTTTTTTGTTCTATCCGCGAAATATTTTAGTGTATGAAATTCCAGTATTTACTTTCGGAAGAGAGATAATTAATTATTGTTTAAAACAAGTACAAAACCGTCTACGCATATGGATTATTCATTGATTATTATTGGCATTATTCATGTCTCCGATCATGTTTCTATTTTTTAAGTCTAGTGCATCAATTGTAAGAGATGTAGCTTATATTCTTTTTTTCTAAAATGGTTATTTTTATTTTCTCCATTATGAAGAATGAAAATTGAACAAAATAACAACTGAACCGCCTACAATAGAATACAACTGTATATGTAAAAATACTAAGACTAAAATTAAGTGTTTGTAACGGTTTCTGTCTGAGAAATTGCTTCCCTCTGCAGCAATGAGGGCTTTACTTAGCACGTAGGTCTGTCTTTACTCATTTCCCTAATCCGGTTTCATTGTCCCCAATCTCTCTCCGGTGCGTGAAATGTTTCTTCTTCTTGTAGGAGCTGCCAAAGTGGTGTCCAATATTGCGCTCACTATCTCAGTCACAGATACAGACACGAACATTTTGGCCATATTCTTGTTAGATCTATCATAAGCACCACAGATCAAAATTGTTT
>JBAIZL010000021.1:536164-551164 GCA_036971475.1 Prosapia bicincta | reverse complement strand
TAAGAAGTAATTTAGATTTTAGTAAGGTGTAGTATACGCGATACCCTTTTCATTATGAGAGGCAGAAAAAATACTAGATCCATGTAACTAAGTTAGTCAACCAGCTCTATGACCAGTCCGAAGGTCAAGGCAACATCAGGTAGCTGTTAATGGTGACACTACATGGTCCATTCGAGTACTTCCTCAGTATTACTCAAGATTTTAATATTTGTGACTAATTCTCAGCGTACCCCCCCCCCCTGATAGTTTTCACTCACTGATAGAGTACCGTAATTGTAATTTCCATTTCATTGCAAATATAATATTTCATATTTTTAGAAACCTATTCATTATTAATTTTTTTTTACACTAAAGCTACACCACTAACTAGATGAATAATATTTTGAACATTTTTATTTTTTAAAAGGGGGGTTTTACAAGCATCTACATGTTTTTAAAATATCTGAACTTTTTTATTGATTTAATTTCAGTAAATAAATAAACCTTTCTAACATACCTTTTCCCCTTTCCTGAGTATATTTTTTCTCAACTTACTAGCTTCCCTTATGCAGTTTTATAACGCCTCCGAAAGGGGGTGCTCTACAGGTTAATATTCATTGCATTACAAAGTATTTTTGTGTCTAGGGATTTTTAGAATAAAAAATCATTAGAACTGTAGAAGTGTTTTTTTGTTTTTTTAATTATCTCAGATCTCAATTTATCTCGTATTTGTCTGTTGAATTTAGACAAACATGTTTTCATTTTTGGTTTAAAATATATACACGAAATGAAACTAACATACTCGGCTGTGTACATGAGAGACATACTCGGCTATACATGAGAAACATACTCGGCTGTGTACATGAGAGCCATACTCGGTTGTGTACATGAGAGACATACTTCGCTGTGTACATGAGAAACATACTCGACTGTGTACATGAGAAACATACTCGACTGTGTACATAAGAGACATACTCGAATGTGTACATGAGAGACATAATTGGTTGTGCACATGAGAGACATACTCGGCTGTGTACATGAGAGACATACTCGGCTGTGTACATGTGAGACACACTTGGATGTGCACATGAGAGACATACTCGACTGTGCACATGAGAGTCATAACCGGCTGTATACATGGGAGACATACTCGTCCGTATACATGGGAGACATACTCGGCTGTGTAAATGAGAGTCATACTCGGCTGTATACATGGGGGACATACTCGGCTGTGTACATGAGAGACATACTCGGCTGTATACTTGGGAGACATACACGGCTGAGTACATGGGAGACATACTCGGCTGTGTACATGAGAAACATACTTGACTGTGTACATGAGAAACATACTCGACTGTGTACATAAGAGACATACTCGAATGTGTACATGAGAGACATAATCGGTTGTGCACATGAAAGACATACTCGGCTGTGTACATGAGAGACAAACTCGGCTGTGTACATGAGAGACATACTCGGCTGTGCACATGAGAGTCATAACCGGCGGTATACATGGGAGACATTCTCGTCCGTATACATGGGAGACATACTCGGCTGTGTAAATGAGAGTCATACTCGGCTGTATACATGGGGGACATACTTCGCTGTGTACATGAGAAACATACTCGACTGTGTACATGAGAAACATACTCGACTGTGTACATAAGAGACATACTCGAATGTGTACATGAGAGACATAATTGGTTGTGCACATGAGAGACATACTCGGCTGTGTACATGAGAGACATACTCGGCTGTGTACATGTGAGACACACTTGGATGTGCACATGAGAGACATACTCGACTGTGCACATGAGAGTCATAACCGGCTGTATACATGGGAGACATACTCGTCCGTATACATGGGAGACATACTCGGCTGTGTAAATGAGAGTCATACTCGGCTGTATACATGGGGGACATACTCGGCTGTGTACATGAGAGACATACTCGGCTGTATACTTGGGAGACATACACGGCTGTGTACATGGGAGACATACTCGGCTGTGTACATGAGAAACATACTTGACTGTGTACATGAGAAACATACTCGACTGTGTACATAAGAGACATACTCGAATGTGTACATGAGAGACATAATCGGTTGTGCACATGAGAGACATACTCGGCTGTGTACATGAGAGACAAACTCGGCTGTGTACATGAGAGACATACTCGGCTGTGCACATGAGAGTCATAACCGGCTGTATACATGGGAGACATACTCGTCCGTATACATGGGAGACATACTCGGCTGTGTAAATGAGAGTCATACTCGGCTGTATACATGGGGGACATACTTCGCTGTGTACATGAGAAACATACTCGACTGTGTACATGAGAAACATACTCGACTGTGTACATAAGAGACATACTCGAATGTGTACATGAGAGACATAATTGGTTGTGCACATGAGAGACATACTCGGCTGTGTACATGAGAGACATACTCGGCTGTGTACATGTGAGACACACTTTTAATGTGCACATGAGAGACATACTCGACTGTGCACATGAGAGTCATAACCGGCTGTATACATGGGAGACATACTCGTCCGTATACATGGGAGACATACTCGGCTGTGTAAATGAGAGTCATACTCGGCTGTATACATGGGGGACATACTCGGCTGTGTACATGAGAGACATACTCGGCTGTATACTTGGGAGACATACACGGCTGTGTACATGGGAGACATACTCGGCTGTGTACATGAGAAACATACTCGACTGTGTACATGAGAAACATACTCGACTGTGTACATAAGAGACATACTCGAATGTGTACATGAGAGACATAATCGGTTGTGCACATGAGAGACATACTCGGCTGTGTACATGAGAGACAAACTCGGCTGTGTACATGAGAGACATACTCGGCTGTATACATGAGAGACATACTCGGCTGTGTACATGAGAGACAAACTCGGCTGTGTACATGGGAGACAAACTCGGCTGTGTACATGGGAGACATACTCGGCTGTGTACATGAGAGACATACTCGGCTGTGTACATGAGAGACATACTCGGCTGTGTACATGAGAGACATACTCGACTGTGTACATGGGAGACATACTCGGCTGTGTACATGAGAGACATACTCGGCTGTGTACATGAGAGACATACTCGGCTGTGTACATGAGAGACATACTCGGCTGTGTACATGAGAGACATACTCGGCTGTGTACATGAGAGACATACGTAGATATAATAGTGCTTAGTATATACAAAAACATACATAATTGAGATGGATTACAAGTAACTTTACTCACGTAAACAAATTGTTAAAACTTTATTTTCAAAACAGAATGTTTTTAGTCTAACAGTATCATGAATCAAGAAGTCACCTATGTTTTATAGAATTCGTGTTGAAGATCCACATAGATTTACATAGATCATCAGATTACATTTAAAGCCTTCATTTTAGCTTCTGTCAGTATTCACTTAAACCCAGCACGCGCACTCTTCCGAAACCAGGCTCTACTGTTGCACTCAAGGGTGAAGGAAGAAAGTAGCGACGACGCCCCCTCGTAAAATGGCCTCCACCATTCTGGAAAAACCAGATACAAATCTATGTGCAAATCACAAAGGCTGTATACGAGTTCCTAACACGCGTTGTGCTACCATTATTCATTTCCACTTCCTACCGGGGTCTCCTTTTACGAGCCGTGCTGCCATTTTCCTTTTCTTAATGCGCCCAAATTATGCATAACGCTACCGTCCCAGCGAACGTTGCTTTTTATTACGGTTTGTCTGTTTTTAACGATCCCTTAGTGTCTGCTTCTTACCGGCTTCCGCGGCAATTTCTATGTTAATTCGGGCGTTTGCACTCTCTACATATCAGCGGATGTTGCGAAATATTCAATCCGAGACTATCGTAGCTTTATCGCGCCCCAAGGATCGCAACACGTATTTCTCCGGCTTTAAAGGGACAGCAGCTTCCTTATCGGACGGTTGGGACTTATATTTTTCTTAACAGTCAATTCTTGTTAAATTTTATCTCATTTTATTTCCTTTGTATTTTACAGAAACTGTTACACAGCTGCTATTAACTGCACTAACATGTATATTTAGTGTTAGCAGATACTAACTAGTAGGGCCTTTACAATTGATTCAGTTTTATAGAATTTGTGGGAACCAAACTGTAACTGTAATCTGTGACTTTAGGGTAATTTATTCTGGATAGACTTATTCAATTACTTCTATTAGTTCACTCTATCCATATATATATATATATATATATATATATATATATATATATATATATATATATATATATATATATATCGTTTTAATTTTAAATCGGTAATAAAATACACTTTTTTATACTTAAATGTGGTTGACACATGATGTTCATACAGCTTTTTCAAATATTATATCATTAATTAAATTTATGAACAAATTTATTTTTATAAGGTAGAAAAGCTTTTACATAGGTTATAATATATATGTATAAAATAACATATGTTATCGATATATTGGACACAGACACACACACACACACACACACACACATAAAAATATTTAAATCGGTATATATAATATATAGACATAGAATATTCGTATATTATCGGTTGTTAAAACATTGTTCGTTGTCTTTCCTCGCCCATCCTACAGTTCTTCCTGTTCATAAAATCATCCTGCTCCAGGGCTTTACCTTCAGTCTCGTTGGTATTTCTTTCTATCCACCTCCTTCTAGAACGCCCTCGTTTTCGCTTTCCCTGTGGTATTCATTCCACTATCTGCTCTGGCAGGCTCTCCTTACTCATTCTCCAGTTTTCCCTGCCCATCCACTCATCCTGCTCCAGGGCCTTACCTACCATCTCGTTGGTATTTCTTTCTATCCACCTCCTTCTAGAACGCCCTCGTTTTCGCTTTCCCTGTGGTATTCATTCCACTATCTGCTCTGGCAGGCTCTCCTTACTCATTCTCCAGTTTTCCCTGCCCATCCACTCATCCTGCTCCAGGGCCTTACCTTCCATCTCGTTGGTATTTCTTTCTATCCACCTCCTTCTAGAACGCCCTCGTTTTCGCTTTCCCTGTGGTATTCATTCCACTATCTGCTCTGGCAGGCTCTCCTTACTCATTCTCCAGTTTTCCATGACCATAAACTCATCCTGCTCCAGGGCCTTAACTTCCATCTCGTTGGTATTTTTTTATCCACCTCCTTCTGAGACGACCTCGTTTTCGCTTTCCCTGTGGTTTCCATTCCAATATCTAATCTGACAGGCTCTCTTTACTCACTCTCCAGTTTTTCCTACCCATCTACTCATCCTGCTACAGGGCCTTACCTTCCATCTTGTTGTTATTACATTCTATCCGCCTCCTTCTGGGACGACCTCGTTTCCGCTTTCCCTGTAGTTTCCATTCCAATATCTGCTTTTGCAGGATCTCCTTACTCATTCTCCAACTTTCCCCTCCCATCCACTCATCCTGCTCCAGGGCTTTACCTTCCATCTCGTTGTTATTACTTTCTAACTACCTCCTTCTAGGACGACTTCGTTTTCGCTTTCTCTTTGGTTTCCATTCCATTATCTGCTCTGGCAGGCTCCCCTTACTCTTTCTCCAGTTTTCCCCGCCCATCCACTCATCCTGCTCCAGGGCTATACCTTCCATCTCGTTGTTATTACTTTCTAACTACCTCCTTCTAGGACGACCTCGTTTTCGCTTTCTCTGTGGTTTCCATTCCAATATCTGCTCCGGCAGGCTCTCTTTACTCATTCTCCAGTTTTACCTGCCCATCTACTCATCCTGCTCCAGGACCTTACCTTCCATCTCGTTGTTATTACTTTCTATCCGCTTTCGTCTGGGACGACCTCGTTTCCGCTTTCTCTGTGGTTTCCATTCCAATATCTGCTTTGGCATTATGTCCTTACTCATTCTCCAACTTTAATCTCCCATCCACTCATCCTGCTCCAGGGCTTTACCTTCCATCTCATTGTTACTTCTTTCTATCCAAATCCTTCTAGGACGACCTCGCTTACGTTTTCCCTGTGGTTTCCATTCCAATATCTGCTCTGACAAACTCTCTTTACTCATTCTCACGTTTTCCCTGCCCTTCCACTCATTCTCCTCCAGGGCTTTACCTTCCACCTCGTTGTCTCTTTCTAACCACCTCCTTCTAGGACGATCTCGTTTTCGTTTTTCCTGTGATTTCCATTCCAATATCTGCTCTGGCAGGCTATCCTTACTCATTCTCCAGTTTTCCCTGCCCATCCACTCATCCTGCTCCAGGGCCTTACCTTCCATCTCGTTGGTATTTCTTTCAATCCACCTCCATCTAGGACGCCCTCGTTTTGACTTTCACTGCGATTTCCATTCCAATATCCTCTCTGGCAGCCTCTCTTTACTCATTCTCTAGTTTTCCCTGCCCATCGACTCATCCTGCTCTAGGGCTTTACCTTCCATCTCGTTGTTATTGCATTCTAACTACCTCCTTCTAGGACGACTTCGTTTTCGCTTTCTCTTTGGTTTCCATTCCAATATCTCCTCTGGCAGGCTCTCCTTTCTCTTTCTCCAGTATTTCACGCCCATCCACTCTTCCTGCTCCAGGGCTTTACCTTCCCTCTCGTTGCTATTACTTTAAAACTACCTCCTTCTAGGACGACCTCGTTTTCGCTTTCCCTGTGGTTTCCATTCCAATATCTGCTCTGACAACCTCTCTTTAATCATTCTCCCGATTTCCCTGCCCTTCCACTCATTCTCCTCCAGGGCTTTACCTTCCACCTCGTTGTCTCTTTCTAACCACCTCCTTCTAGGACGATCTCGTTTTCGTTTTTCCTGTGATTTCCATTCCAATATCTGCTCTGGCAGGCTCTCCATACTCATTCTAAAGTTTTCCCTGCCCATCCACTCATCCTGCTCCAGGGCCTTACCTTCCATCTCGTTGGTATTTCTTTCAATCCACCTCCATCTAGGACGCCCTCGTTTTCACTTTCACTGCGGTTTCCATTCCAATATCCTCTCTGGCAGCCACTCTTTACCCATTCTCTAGTTTTCCCTGCCCATCGACTAATCCTGCTCTAGGGCTTTACCTTCCATCACGTTGTTATTTCTTTCTATCCGCCTCCTTCAGAGACGACCTCGTTTTCGCTTTCCCTGTGGTTTCCATTCCAATATCTGCTCTGACAGGCTCTCTTTCCTCATTCTCCAATTTTACCTGCTCATCCACTCATCGTGCCCCAGGGCTTTACCTTCCATCTCATTGTTACTTCTTTCTATCCAAATCCTTCTAGGAGAACCTCGCTTTCGCCTTCCCTGTGGTTTCCATTCCAATATCTGCTCTGACAAGCTCTCTTTACTCTTTCTCCAGTTTTCCCCGCCCATCCACTCATCCTGCTCCAGGGCCTTACCCTCCATCTCGTTGGTATTTCTTTCAATCCACCTCCTTCTAGAACGCCCTCGTTTTCGCTTTCCCTGTGGTATTCATTCCACTATCTGCTCTGGCAGGCTCTCCTTACTCATTCTCCAGTTTTCCATGACCACAAACTCATCCTGCTCCAGGGCCTTAACTTCCATCTCGTTGGTAATTTTTTATCCACCTCCTTCTGAGACGACCTCGTTTTCGCTTTCCCTGTGGTTTCCATTCCAATATCTGCTCTGACAGGCTCTCTTTACTCACTCTCCAGTTTTTCCTACCCATCTACTCATCCTGCTCCAGGGCCTTACCTTCCATCTTGTTGTTATTACATTCTATCCGCCTCCTTCTGGGACGACCTCGTTTCCGCTTTCCCTGTAGTTTCCATTCCAATATCTGCTTTTGCAGGATCTCCTTACTCATTCTCCAACTTTCCCCTCCCATCCACTCATCCTGCTCCAGGGCTTTACCTTCCATCTCGTTGTTATTACTTTCTAACTACCTCCTTCTAGGACGACTTCGTTTTCGCTTTCTCTTTGGATTCCATTCCATTATCTGCTCTGGCAGGCTCCCCTTACTCTTTCTCCAGTTTTCCCCGCCCATCCACTCATCCTGCTCCAGGGCTATACCTTCCATCTCGTTGTTATTACTTTCTAACTACCTCCTTCTAGGACGACCTCGTTTTCGCTTTCTCTGTGGTTTCCATTCCAATATCTGCTCCGGCAGGCTCTCTTTACTCATTCTCCAGTTTTACCTGCCCATCTACTCATCCTGCTCCAGGACCTTACCTTCCATCTCGTTGTTATTACTTTCTATCCGCTTTCGTCTGGGACGACCTCGTTTCCGCTTTCTCTGTGGTTTCCATTCCAATATCTGCTTTGGCATTATGTCCTTACTCATTCTCCAACTTTAATCTCCCATCCACTCATCCTGCTCCAGGGCTTTACCTTCCATCTCATTGTTACTTCTTTCTATCCAAATCCTTCTAGGACGACCTCGCTTACGTTTTCCCTGTGGTTTCCATTCCAATATCTGCTCTGACAAACTCTCTTTACTCATTCTCACGTTTTCCCTGCCCTTCCACTCATTCTCCTCCAGGGCTTTACCTTCCACCTCGTTGTCTCTTTCTAACCACCTCCTTCTAGGACGATCTCGTTTTCGTTTTTCCTGTGATTTCCATTCCAATATCTGCTCTGGCAGGCTATCCTTACTCATTCTCCAGTTTTCCCTGCCCATCCACTCATCCTGCTCCAGGGCCTTACCTTCCATCTCGTTGGTATTTCTTTCAATCCACCTCCATCTAAGACGCCCTCGTTTTCACTTTCACTGCGGTTTCCATTCCAATATCCTCTCTGGCAGCCTCTCTTTACTCATTCTCTAGTTTTCCCTGCCCATCGACTCATCCTGCTCTAGGGCTTTACCTTCCATCTCGTTGTTATTGCATTCTAACTACCTCCTTCTAGGACGACTTCGTTTTCGCTTTCTCTTTGGTTTCCATTCCAATATCTCCTCTGGCAGGCTCTCCTTTCTCTTTCTCCAGTATTTCACGCCCATCCACTCTTCCTGCTCCAGGGCTTTACCTTCCCTCTCGTTGCTATTACTTTAAAACTACCTCCTTCTAGGACGACCTCGTTTTCGCTTTCCCTGTGGTTTCCATTCCAATATCTGCTCTGACAACCTCTCTTTAATCATTCTCCCGTTTTCCCTGCCCTTCCACTCATTCTCCTCCAGGGCTTTACCTTCCACCTCGTTGTCTCTTTCTAACCACCTCCTTCTAGGACGATCTCGTTTTCGTTTTTCCTGTGATTTCCATTCCAATATCTGCTCTGGCAGGCTCTCCATACTCATTCTAAAGTTTTCCCTGCCCATCCACTCATCCTGCTCCAGGGCCTTACCTTCCATCTCGTTGGTATTTCTTTCAATCCACCTCCATCTAGGACGCCCTCGTTTTCACTGTCATTGCGGTTTCCATTCCAATATCCTCTCTGGCAGCCTCTCTTTACTCATTCTCTAGTTTTCCCTGCCCATCGACTCATCCTGCTCTAGGGCTTTACCTTCCATCTCGTTGTTTTTCTTTCTATCCGCCTCCTTCATGAGACGACCTCGTTTTCGCTTTCCCTGTGGTTTCCATTCCAATATCTACTCTGACAGGCTCTCTTTACTCATTCTCCATTTTTCCTCGCCCATTCACTCATCCTGTTTCATGACTTTACCTTCCCTCTTGTTGTTATTTCCTTCTATACCCCTCCTTCTAGGACGACCTTGTTTTCGCTTTCCCTGTGGTTTCCATTGCAATATGTGCTCTGACAGGCTCTCCTTACTCTTTCTCCAGTTTTCCCCGCCCATCCACTCATCCTCCTCCAGGGCTTTACCTAAAATTTCGTTGTTTCTTTCAAACCACCTCCTTCTAGGACGACCTTGTTTTCGCTTTCCCTGTGGTTTCCATTGCAATATCTGCTCTAACAGGCTCTCCTCACTGTTTCTCTCCAGTTTTCCCCGCCCATCCACTCATCCTGCTCCAGGGCCTTACCTTCCATCTCGTTGGTATTTCTTTCAATCCACCTCCATCTAGGACGCCCTCGTTTTCACTTTCATTGCGGTTTCCATTCCAATATCCTCTCTGGCAGCCTCTCTTTACTCATTCTCTAGTTTTTCCTGCCCATCGACTCATCCTGCTCTAGGGGTTTACCTTCCATCTCGTTGTTATTTCCTTCTATACCCCTCCTTCTAGGACGACCTTGTTTTCGCATTCCCTGTGGTTTCCATTACAATATCTGCTCTGACAGGCTCTCCTTAATCTTTCTCCAGTTTTCCCCGCCCATCCACTCATCCTCCTCCAGGGCTTTACCTTCCATCTCGTTGTTTCTTTCTAACCACCTCCTTCTAGGACGACCTCTTTGTCGCTTTCCCTGTGGTTTCCATCCCAATATCTGCTCTGGCAGGCTCTTCTTACTCACTCTCCAGTTTTTCCTACCCATCTACTCATCTTGCTCCAGGGCCTTACCTTTCATCTTGTTGTTATTACATTCTATCCGCCTCCTTCTGGGACGACCTCGTTTCCGCTTTCCCTGTGGTTTCCATTCCAATATCTGCTTTTGCTGGATCTCCTTACTCATTCTCCAACTTTCCCCTCCCATCCATTCATCCTGCTCCAGGGCTTTACCTTCCATCTCGTTGTTTCTTTCTAACCACCTCATTCTAGGACAAATTTTTTTCGTTTTCCCTGTGGTTTCCATTCCAATATCTGCTCTGGCAGGCTCTCCTTACTCTTTCTCCAGTTGTCCCCGCCCATCCACTCATCCTGCTCCAGGGCTTTACCTGCCATCTCGTTGTTATTACGTTTTAACTACCTCCTTTTAGGACGACCTTGTTTTCGCTTTCCCTGTGGTTTCCATTGCAATATCTGCTCTAACAGGCTCTCCTCACTGTTTCTCTCCAGTTGTCCCCGCCCATCCACTCATCCTGCTCCAGGGCTTTACCTGCCATCTCGTTGTTATTACGTTTTAACTACCTCCTTTTAGGACGACCTTGTTTTCGCTTTCCCTGTGGTTTCCATTGCAATATCTGCTCTAACAGGCTCTCCTCACTGTTTCTCTCCAGTTTTCCCCGCCCATCCACTCATCCTGCTCCAGGGCTTTACCTTCCATCTCGTTGTTATTGCATTCTAACTACCTCCTTCTAGGACTATCTCATTTTCGCTTTCCCTGTGGTTTCCAGTTCAATATCTGCTCTGACAACCTCTCTTTACTCATTCTCCCGTTTTACCTGCCCATCCACTCATCCTCCTCCAGGGCTTTACCTTCCATCTCGTTGTCTCTTTCTAACCACCTCCTTCTAGGACGACCTCGTTTTCGCTTTCCCTGTGGTTTCCATTCCAATATCTGCTCTGGCAGGCTCTCCTTACTCATTCTCCAGTTTTCCCTACCCATCCACTCATCCTGCTCCAGGGCCTTACCTTCCATCTCGTTGGTATTTCTTTCAATCCACCTCCATCTAGGACGCCCTCGTTTTCACTTTCACTGCGGTTTCCATTCCAATATCCTCTCTGGCAGCCTCTCTTTACCCATTCTCTAGTTTTCCCTGCCCATCGACTAATCCTGCTCTAGGGCTTTACCTTCCATCACGTTGTTATTTCTTTCTATCCGCCTCCTTCAGAGACGACCTCGTTTTCGCTTTCCCTGTGGTTTCCATTCCAATATCTGCTCTGACAGGCTCTCTTTCCTCATTCTCCAATTTTACCTGCTCATCCACTCATCGTGCCCCAGGGCTTTACCTTCCATCTCATTGTTACTTCTTTCTATCCAAATCCTTCTAGGACAACCTCGCTTTCGCCTTCCCTGTGGTTTCCATTCCAATATCTGCTCTGACAAGCTCTCTTTACTCTTTCTCCAGTTTTCCCCGCCCATCCACTCATCCTGCTCCAGGGCTTACCTTCCATCTCGATGTTATTACTTTCTAACTACCTCCTTCTAGGACGACTTCGTTTTCTCTTTCTCTTTGGTTTCCATCCAATATCTGCTCTAGCAGGCTCTTCTTACTCTTTCTCCAGTTTTCCCCGCCCATCCACTCATCCTGCTCCATGGCTTCACCTTCCATCTCGTTGTTATTACTTTCTAACTACCTCCTTCTAGGATGACCTTGTTTTCGCTTTCTCCGTGGTTTCCATTCCAATATCTGCTCTGGCAGGCTCCCCTTACTCATTCTCCAGTTTTCCCTGCCCATCCACTCATCCTCCTCCAGGGCTTTACCTTCCGTCTCGTTGTTTCTTTCTAACCACCTCCTTCTAGGACGACCTCGTTTTCACTTTCCCTGTGATTTCCATTCCGATATCTACTCTGGCAGGCTCTTCTTACTCATTCTCCAGTTTTCCTACCCATCTACTCATCCTGCTCCAGGGCCATACCTTCCATCTCGTTGTTATTACTTTCTAACTACCTACTTCTAGAACGACCTCGTTTTCGCTTTCTCTGTGGCTCCCATTCCAATATCTGCTCTGGAAGGCTCTCCTTACTCATTTTCCAGTTTTCCCTGCTCATACACTCATCCTCCTACAGAGCTTTAGCTTCCATCTCGTTCTTTCTTTCTAACCACCTCCTTCTAGGACCTCGTTTTCGCTTTTTCTGTAGTATCCATTCCAATATCTGCTCTGGCATGCTCTCCTTAATCTTTCTCCAGTTTTCCCCGCCCATCCACTCATCCTGCTCCAGGGCTTTACCTTCCACCACGTTGTTATTTATTTCTATACACCACCTTCTAGGACGACCTCGTTTTCGCTTTTTCTGTAGTATCCATTCCAATGTCTGCTATGGCAGACTCTCTTTACTCATTCTCCAGTTTTTCCTACCCATCCACTCATCCTGCTTCAGGGTTTTACCTTTCATCTCGTTCTTTTTTCTTTCTATCCACCTCATTCTAGGACGACCTCGTTGTCGCTTTCCCTGTGATTGCCATTCTAATATCTGCTCTGCCAGGTTCTCTTTACTTATTCTCCAGTTTTCTCTGCCCATCCACTCATCCTGCTCCAGGGCTCTACCTTCCATCTAGTTGTTTCTTCCTAACCAACTCCTTCTAGGACGACCTCGTTTTCGCTTTTCCTGTGGTTTCCATTCCAATATCTGCTCTGGCAGGCTCTTCTTACTGATTCTCCAGTTTTTCCTGCCCATCTATTCATCCTGCTCCAGGGCCTTACCTTCCATCTCGTTGTTATTACTATCTATCCGCCTCCTTCTGGGACGTCCTCGTTTCCGCTTTCCCTTTGGTTTCCATTCCAATATCTGCTTTGGCAGGATCTCCTTACTCATTCTCCAACTCTCCTCTCTCATCCACTCATCTTGCTCTATGGCTTTACCTTCCATCTCATTTGTACTTCTTTCTATCCAAATCCTTCTAGGACGACCTCGCTTTCGCTTTCCCTGTGGTTTCCATTCCAATATCTGCTCTGACAGGCTCTCTTTACTCATTCTCCAGTTTCCCCTGCCCATCCTCTCATACTGGAAGGGTCTTACCTTCCATCTCGTTTTATTTATTTCTATCCACCACCTTCTAGGACGACCTCGTTTTCGCTTTTTCTTTAGTATCCATTCCAATATCTCCTATGGCAGACTCTCTTTACTTATTCTCCAGTTTTTCCTACCCATCCACTCATCCTGCTTCAGGGCCTTACCTTCCATCTCGTTGTTATTGCTTTCTATCCACCTCCTTCTAGGACGACCTCGTTTTCGCTTTCCCTTTGGTTTCCATTCCAATATCTGCTCTGTCAGGCTCTTTCTACTCATACTCCAACTTTTTCTGCCCATCCACTCATCCTGCTCCAGGTAGAGCACCTTCCATCTCGTTGTTATTTCTTTCTATCCACCTCCTTCTGGGAGTACCTTTTTTTCCCTTTCCGTGTGGTTACCATTCCAATATATGCTCTGCTAGGCATCCTCTGTACACGACCGTGCCATTCTAAACTGTTAGTTTTAATATCCTTCGTTATTGTGTGTGTGACAGCCATAATTTCTCTTATTCTCACTGTTTCATGGTTTGATTTTCTTGCAGATCTGAGCTAAAAGTCATCGCATTTAGTAGTTTTTCCTATTGATCTTTGATTTCCCATACTTCACGTCCGTACAATACAATAGTTTTACAATAATGCTATTGTATATTCTCCTTTTTACTTTAGAGATATCCTTATCCCACAGGTGAGATTATTTGGTATTGTGTATTTCTATTACTTATTGCTCAACAAGTGCGTCGTCTGTTGTAAGTAAGAGTCTCCGGAACATTTTTTATTTTAGTTACATATTGGAATCGTAACTGTTGTTGTTACCATCTATGCACATATTCTCTGTTTTACTGCCGTTGGCCTTAATCCCCACTCTGTTCTTCAATTAATTTTTGATCATATACATACGTTATTTTTTTGGTATTAATTGCAATTATTTATTGAATAGTAACTAGTATAAACTTGTTTGTTGATTTCAGCGGGAAATACTTGTTTTATTTGGCTTCAAAATTTTTTAACTTTTGTAAAGTCTTATTACAAATCTATATTAATTTTGTCCAAACCTCATCCCCTGCTAAACAATAACAATAAATTGAATAAATTTTCCATACGAGAAGTAAATGAAATGTTTTGATTGTCATGTCGCCGGCAGACCATTAATCCGAAACAATGCCTCGGCGTGCTATTGTAAGATGGCAGCTTCTTTGCATTGTAGATTTGCCCCGTTGCTCAGCAATCTATCACGGCCTCAGCTTTATCAATCTTATCAGCTTCCTTTTTGGGAACACGTTTTGTACCCCCTTCCCCTCCTTGTCTCCATTGTTGACTATTTTCATTGTTTACTACGTCATTAATTTTCGCCATAACGAAGACATTATACTTTATTGCGTAAATGCAGTCGGACGGAAAGAAAACAAGTGTTTACTCGAGAAAAATATGCAATACAAACAAGTATTCTCAAGTCAATCCCTACTTAGGTCAAACGAGAAACGTTTTTAAAGTTTATTTTTATGAAATATATAAAATCATTATAAGTAAAGTAATGTGTTAGAAAAACTGTTCAACCATATAACCTATAACATAAAATCAGCTGTTTTATGAATTCTTGTTACAACTTCTTTTAAGCCAAATGAGATGAAATAACTATATTACATACCTTGGTACTTTTGTGAAAAGT
>JBAIZL010000021.1:498664-531164 GCA_036971475.1 Prosapia bicincta | reverse complement strand
ATTCATTAAAAGTATTCTTATTTTTGAAATATTTTTAATTTATTAATTATATTACAAGAAAACATATCACCATATTTAATATATTAATATATATATATATATATATATATATATATATATATATTTGGGATGGGACGATTCCGATTCTCGACTCCAGGAGTCGTTGATTGTAATGACAACAAAAAAGATCGAAAGAAGTTCTGGTTAGCTCGTTTGTCACTTTTATCTGAGATGTTTATCATAATTTCAGAAAATTTCTCTCCATATATCCCAGCTGTTCGTTTTGTTAAGCCTATTGAAATTAAATGGAACTTTCAAAAGACCAAGATGTTAACTAAATTATTACTGTAGAGAATATTATGTAGGACTATATAACTTAAAATTATCGAGAATCGACTCAAGAATCGATAATCAGAAGAAACACTTTAGAGTCGAAATCTGAATCAAATATTTTCTAGAACTTTGCCCATATATATATATATATATATATATATATATATATATATATATATATATATATATATATATATATACAATTAACAAGGCTATATATATTGCATTTGGGCTTTACTGTAAGGTTCAGGGAAAGCGTTACTACTGCACTTGAATGGAATAATATTAACTATTTAAAAGATAAAAAGAAATGGTAATTGATGGTTCCAAATAATTAAAGATGAATGGTTAATGATTTGTCACTATTTATTCAAATGAAATTATTTTGTTATTAGCCTTTGGGCGATCGGCTAGAAGGCAACAACTATCAAAAGCTAAGAAAGATTGGAGATATAAAGGGGCATACAGTCTGGTACAGCCTGTTATCACGTGTGGAGGATCGAGAGGGCCACCTCCATCGGCGACATAGAAAGATGTCTTATGTTAACAACATTAAAAGGAAGATGGAGTTATTAGAACTAGGAACAGTATTTTGCGATCCTCTGGTATTGGTATAGCTATCAGACTTCAAAGAGCTAATCATGGCCTTTTTAAAACTTTTTTGACTGCTTGATTATTCTGATAATCGACGTCGTTCATTTTAATACTAATTACAGAATATTCTTTGTGTACTGGTTTCGGACATTTTTTATCAAATTCCTGCTATTAGTTTTCTCTCCTTATATATCTCTTGTTATTAAACATTATAAATCGTTAATAAAATACGTTTTATTCATCCACTCAAGTTCAAATACATATTTTAAACTTGAAGTTGATGACACTAGATGTTATACAGTTTTTTTTTATTAAATTACAGTAATTGTTAGTTTTATATCGGTGAAAAACCTTTCGCAAAAGGGGAAAAGTATACAATATAGTTATTGTGTCGCATTTGGCTTGAAATAAGGGATAACATATTTTCCTACATTTCATAAAACAGCTGATTTTATGTTATACGTTATGCAGTAGAACAGCTGTTTTAACGCATAGGCAATGCTACTTTATTTGTATTTATATTAACTAGGATAAAGTAACTAAAATAATTTTTTTTTCTTTGTTGACCTAAATAGGAATTGACTTTAAAATGGTTTTGTTTATACTACTTGCTATGAATACTTACTTATATTATTTGTATAATATTGTTAGTGTATTATAACATTAGGTTACACAATAAGATACTTGCTAAATAATGAGGAAAACATTAACTGTATACCACATTTATTATCTTTGCAGAGCGCTGTTGCCGTGAGGGTTAATAATGAGTTTATAGCACGAGGTTTATTTGATGGGAACCGTCCGAGCGTGCGACGCGGTTCCTGTCGTATATTTGTCCTGCCTTATGATAAATGTAATATTTTTGTATAATTGGCTGCGCCGTGTAATTAGACGCGCCACACCCACCCAGGACCGGAAGTTGCGCCTCCCTCGCGTCCAATCCACTTCTTTCCTTCGGTTCTGGTTCCGCTGGCTGAGCACGATTCACCGCATTTCTTTGATCCTATCTTTCATTATTTCCTTTGAGCGGATTGTTTTAATAACCAAGCCACTGTATGAACAAGAATGTAATAGCTTACTTTGCTTCTTTGAACACAGTCTGTGTTCCTCTTTAAACAGATTTGTTAATAAAACCGATTATATCATGATTAACAGTTAGAATACAAATATATACAATTCTATACCTTGTGATAAACAAGCTCTCTTGCAATGGCTCTTGTGGTTTTCTTGATCTAAACGGAAACTTATCGACGTTATTTCTATTGCCAAAAGCTGTATTTTTAATATAATTATAGTTACACACACACACACATATATATATATATATGATATGAAGGTTTGTCTTTGTTCATTTGTTATTTATTCAATCACCTGTTACCTGCTGGACCGCTTAAGCAAAAAAAAAGTATGAGATGGTTTAGGTAGGGCATAGGCTCTGTTAGTTTTAAAAATGTAAATCCTTGGCATTAGTTATTATTAAAATTTAGGTGACTGAATGCTACTAATATTCTAAGCGAGCATTCAGTTATTTCAAGTAATAGATTTATTATTAATCAATAAGTGGTGATAAACGCGATATGTCGTTGTTGTTCATTTCGTGTCCATGGAAATCTAGACAACTTCGATAGCGGCCGCCAGCATAAAGAAAACAGCTCTTAAATGATCATCAAATAGCACCATTCCCAACTTCAAAATATACGACATGAGTTCTGGGCAATCGAAAATGTGTCTCGGTGTTAGACTGACATCCTGCCGGTAACGTATGGCCTGGTCTTGTATGGGAGAACATTACCCTTGTATATGCTTCTGCTACCTTGAGTGCCTCCGATCTCTTCAAATGGCCCCCTAACAAGGATAGCTATGTCGTCCGCATATCCTACCACCTTGACACATATTCAACTGAGCGTCCTTAGTAGACCGTCCACGACAAGGTTCCACAGCAGAAGTGTTAACATCCCACCGTGCGGGAAGCCCTCCAAGACCATCCCATTTATCGTAAAACCCATCTAGGATGCAGTACTTAGGCCTATACGGTTTTCGAAGGAACTCATAATCCAATTTATAATTCCGTCAGAGATCCCGTGATCCTTAGCTGCTCTCTTCATGGCCAGTCTAGAAATACTATTAAAAACCCCTTCCCCATCAAGAAAAGCCCCAATACATATCTCATTGTTGTTGATCTGACCCTCAATAAAGTTCACAACCGACAGCAGCGCAGTCTCCAATGACCTACCAGTTCGGTAGGCGTGTTGGTCCTGATGAAGCGGACACTGTTTCAGACGTCCCTCCTTCAAATAGTGGTCCACCAGCCTTTCCAGTGTCTTTAGCAAGAAAGATGTAAGGCTGATAGGTCTGAAGTCCTTTACCTCTGTGTAACCTTTCTTCTTCGGTTTGGGGATAAAGATAACTTTCGTTTTGAGCAACTGCCCGGGCGTGTATCCTATGGCAACACAGCCCCTGAGTAATCTCGTCAGTGGCCCTATAATTTCTAACCAGTGGAGTAATATATCTAATCCAGGTGCTTTAAAAGGCTCAAAAGAAAGAATCGCCTCTCTCATCTTTTGCGTTGTGATCACCTGCCCAGCAATATTCGAGTCTGCCCTTAGCAAAGTATGGTGGAGGTTTTGAGGATCGTCCCCTACCGGTCTAATATTGGGAAAACTGTTCCTCATCAGCAGACGCAGGGTTTCCTCCGGGGGGTCAGCAAAGCTACCATCAGCCTTCTTGACAAACTTGAACTCTCCCCTCGGTCCATCTTTTAACACCTTAAACAGTCTAGCAGTGTCACTCAGTGTGCTAGTCTCTGAGCACCACATTTCCCAAGAAGCACGTTTAACCTCTTTTATGAGGCACTAGCTGCCTTTATATGCCTGCCAGGTCTCCGCCGTATTCTTCTTCCTTGCTCTATTAAAGGACCATCTAGTCTCTTTCCGTCTAGCCTCTAACTCGCTGTTCCACTTAAGCTTACCGCACCCAGTGTTTATCCACGAGAGAGGGCAATTTTCCTCAAACGACATTAAAATTGCTGTCCTGACTTAAGCCTCAGTATTTTCCAGTTCGTTTGATGTACCATACTTATCACGAAAGTCTGACATCCGCCTCCTCATCAAGGATTCAAACCCTTCCCAGTTTGTCTTTCTCGGGTTCCTAAGCCACACCACATGGGGAAAAACTCCCCTCATCGTAGCAGTATGATCCGGTGATCTGATATGGAGGGCTCATCCGAAACCTGCCAGTCATGCACCTACCTTAACATCTGTCTATTACAGAAGGTGATATCTAGTACTTCCATTCTGTTTGAAGTGACAAAAGTTGGCTCGGCACCTGGTTTTAAAGCCACAAAGTTTTCTTCAATCAAGAAGGCAGGGAGCTCAGGGACATTCATGTCTGTGCTGCCCCACGCCTCATTATGAGCATTATCATCACAGCCCACTAAGTTTCCTATATTCCTCTCCCTGCAGTACCGAACTAACTTACGTAATTCTGCAGCGGGCGATTCTCTATTGTGGGTGCAGTAAGTGGAGGCCAGGATGAACTTCCTGCTCTCATTTAACTCGCTCTTACCTCGAATTCTAACCACCGCAAGGTCCCTGGTTGAGAATTCTGGAATCAGCGGGGCTTCTAGTCCTCTGACTATCACACATGCCCTGTGCTCCTCATGTTCCCCGCTTGCGTAGGTGCGTCCAGCTGTAGTCAGACCCCTTATACGGTTCCTGACCAGCCACGGTTCTTGCACCAGCGCAAGTACTGCCTCACATTTAAGACCTGGTTAGGACGACCGAGGCGTTTTTACTGTGGTGCAAGTTAATTTGCAGGATCATTGCTTGAGGATCAGCCATAACCAACTGACGCCTACGCCTTCACCTGATTCTCCCTCTCACTCTTCTATTCCGGGTCCTTAGAGGTACATCTGAAAGTGACCTCTTTAGTCCCCAGAAAGTCCCTAGATGGCCTTCCCATCTATCGCCATAAAACGTCTAGCTGATGCCTCATCCAATCCTAGGCAGAGGAGGCTTGCAGGTCCCCGCTCAATGCACTATAGGATCTTCCACTTCGAAGTGTCAATTTCTGGGTTTTGCGTCCCCATGATTTTGACCAACTGAAGGCCTCCCTTTTTGGTGGTGGTACTAGCACCGTCACTTTCACCCTTTTGATCAGTTCATCAGGCAGGACTAGCCTCGCCTGAGTCCCGTCCTCGAGCTTAACTGACGGTACCACTTCTCTCAGCCATTTTGCGGATTCCTCCTCAGCACAAATAAATGCTGCGACTCCATCCTTTAAGTATGTGTCCCTGAACCGCGGAACAAAACCTCCACTAGAATGTCCAAAATTCGGTCCATGACGGTGCCCTTAAGGTTGTCGAACGCCGCCATCTCTATCCTCACGCCTACGCTATTCCAAAAGGTCACTAGTACCCTCGGTATGTTGGAAGAGATCGACGAGAAAGAAGGCCCTCCCGACTCAACAGGCCTAGACCCTTGTCTATTCCTCTTGGTCTCCGACTCTGGATTAGGATTAGAAGTACTCCTTTCCTTCCTTTTCCTCTCTTTCTCTTGTCGTAATATGGTCCTACCAGATCTTCTGGCTTCCGGGACGACATGGCGGGTTCTAGCCCCACACTTCCGCTGCCTGGACCGGTGTTTCCTCTGTATTCCCACAAGCAGCTAGGGAAATAAAGGTCCTCCGCCGTGAGCCCCGTTTACGGCTGTAAGGCGACTTAAGTACTCAGGGGTGGCGCCAGGTGCCCCTGAGGCTCCGTTAAAGACCCTCCTTACCCCGAGGGCCACAAATCTACATCGGCACGGATCGCAAAACACCTTCAGATCGGGGGTGTATGTACCCTTCCAGACCGCCAACCTGGATGGGGGAGTGTATCTTGGATACCGCACGCAAGGGAAGGGCAGGGCGAGAGACGGGCAGATAACAACCCTGCAAGTACTAGAACTGACCCCTTTTTTTGAGCCGCATTCTGCACTCACACTTGTGCCTGGACTTCCCGTTTCTAGGGAGCCACATACGTACAGTTCCGCTCCACCAGTCCCCCACGCGCGGATTAAGCCTCTCCATCACGTCAAGGTTATGCAGCCCATAGGAGAGGTTGCCACAATAAGGCTTATATTCCCTTTGTACTGGAGTTTACTTCCATCGGGAAGAAGAGAGAGGATCCCTGCGCGTCCTTTAATGAGGAGTTTATCTGAGGAACCATCAGTGTATGCAGTACCAAGTTACCCTGATAGCTTTTCAATAGTTTCAATGCCATTTTGTATGAGAATATTTGGATTTTTTTTTTAGCAAGGCTGTAATAGGTTCAAGCTAATCCTCGTTTCTTTTGGAGGTTTTCTGGGAAATAGGGACTCTTGAAGAAACAGCAGGAAGGACTGTTGCACATTATTTTTCTTCTGATTTCTCGATCACGCTAGAGAGTAGAGGATCTCTTGAGTATGGATAAGCATTTCCATTCATTGAATACCCTGGTTGAGAATATGATCCATGTTCTTACTGAATTTTATTGTGGAAAGACTGAGTCTGCTTTCAAGATTAGGCAAGCCACATTCTGGTTCAGCCTTTTAATTATTGGTTGAAGAAACGGCACCTATAATAACTTTTGACGCTCTGTGCTGGATCGAGTTTATTTTCGAGCATGCAGAGCTCGGATTCTAAATCGGGGCGGCGTACTCAAGCACAGGTCTAATGGTGGTGCAATATGTGCTTTTCACAGGAGCAGGTCTTGTTCCCCACGTAGTTCCACATAGTTTTCGGAGAAGGTTTAACTTTTTGTTAGTAGTGTCTTCGACGTGTCTTGAGAAGCGAAGTTCATAATCCAGGGTAACGCAACGGTAAGTAGGAAAATCTATCCTTTTGATGTGAGAATCGTTGATTTTGTTATCTATAATCAAGGTGCTTCTACATTTACTGTCTGTAGACAAGACACATAAGTTGATAGAACGTTGATAGATAGTTTAAGATCCTTCGTCCATGTAATGTTGTTCAATGTATCGTTTAGGGCCACTTCGGATACTGATAAATCTCTGCGAGTGTGCCAGATTGCAATGTCATTGGCGTAGCCGCTATAACGTACAAATGTTAAGTGAAAATGTAACAATTTTTACATATGTTTAGGTTAGTTTGCATAACAGCTGTTTTAATGTGTAAGGTATATTACTCGATTTTCTGTAAACTATTGGGCTAAAATGCTATTAAATTTAAAACACGATTTAGATGTAAAATTACATAAACATAATAATTTATAAATTAAATCCTGTAGAATATTTCTATTTTTAGTGTGTTGACATATTATTTGAGTGTAACAGATAAATAATTAGACTAAATAGTTTTGCTGTGAGAAAGATAGGAGTCATGTTGTTATTTGTACACTAAAGTACTAAAGATACTGATGCTATTTATTTAGTAGCTTAGGTGTTGTATGATTGCATATATATTTAGCGGAGGCTTTAGTTGTTTCCCAGGAACTTAGAGTAAATGGTTATATTTCATGCGTCTCGCACTTTTGTGTTACGGACAAGATAGTAAATGTCCCCGTAGTGACGCTCCCATTTAGAGGCAAATGTCTTGTATAGGGAGAAGGTACGGCACCGATCCAAGGACACTACCCAGAGGCGGTGTCCTTGAAACTTGAGTATTCCATACGTTGCTCAATCACGGACAATTGCCCGCAAGCTAGGTGTTCAGTTTATGACTAACTTCATACAAAAGGTCGCGACGAACTTTGAGCAGCACGGCAGGGTACCAGACACGATCAAATGGCTAAAAGACGTCGACAAAAACGTCACGACACTACACTCTTCGTCTTCAGGGTCTCCGCAATGATTTCCACAATTCGGTGCATCTGGCCTATAGTAGCTTCCATATTAAGGCAGCCATATGTAGGACGTTGTTTGCAATCGAGGGTTATCCTGGTTTTACAGCCATAACTATTTCAGCTACCTTTCTCTCATATTACTAAGAGACGGTTGATAGCTTTTGACTATTTTCGCCCATATCAGAGGAGTGATTTGTAAGCCAAATAATAAGCTTAAGAAAAATATCATATCTTGATCTTCAAACAATCAAAACTGAAAAGAATTTAATAATTAAAAGTATATTTTGTTATGACGGAAGAGGAAAGATTATTAAACGGATCACATTCATTATCTGTGACCTGTTCCGTTATTCCGACTTTTGGGCTATTATAGTAAAATATTATTTAACAGAATATATATTTTTTTAAAAATAAATCGTGTTTTTCAATTAATACTACTAGTTTACACTGCCCTTTATATATATGTGTGTGTGTGTGTGTGTGTGTGTGTGTGTGTGTGTGTGTGTGTGTGTGTGTGTGTGTGTGTGTGTGTGTGTGTGTGTGTGTGTGTGGGTGTGTGGGTGTGAGTGTGTGTGAAGGGGGCTAGGTATGCAATATAGGTATTACGTCCCATCCCCCTTATATAATAGATAACATGATTTCGTAAAACTGCTCATTTTATGTACAGCATTAGCATATGACATGAAACAGCTGTTTTAACGCATTGTTATGTTACTATATTTATGATAATTATAGTTAATTAACAAAAAATAACTAAAATAAAATTTTTCTTTGTTGACCCAAGTAGGAATTTACTTTCTATATTACTAAGGATTTTATTTAAAAAGATTTGAAACATCGGGGGATTTATTGTATTGTTTAAGAATATTTAACGCCCTCTGGCATAAATCAAGTTCATCTTTAATCGTGCTTTAGATTCAGATTTAATTTCAAAACCGCGAATACGACGTCTGCGAAGAACGTAAATTGCATTCGTTGAACATGTATCACTGTGTTATAATCCCGGTAATAAACGGCGTGCTTGAGTTCGCTACTTAACAAAGCTCATTGTGATGTTGCGAGAGATGTATAAATGTCGTGGAATATTTAACAAAGAAAATCTATCGGTAGCTACGCTGCGTTTAAGCAGAAATACGATGATTGCAGGCATTTGTACACAAGATAAATAGAAGTAATTAGAAAATGTAAGACTAGTGCAGAATGAAGAGAACTGTCATTTGTCAGGAGCAGCGAGAGGCGGTCTTAGAGGTCCATTTTTCTCGAGATAAAGACGGAGACGAGGAGGCGCTATGTTCGGGATTAGACGAGATGGATTGTTACCATTTTATATAGACAGGCAAATAAGGGATGAGGGAAGCTTTTCTTCTTACATCATCAAGTAGAGAAACAGAAAGGCTTTAGGGGGTAAGAAGGAGGAGGAGGAAAAACGGGAACTTGACAGTGAAATATGGGATAGATTTTACGTCCCTCACTGCTTGCATATACCCGTCAAAGTGTTTTAAGGCTTGTCTTTTTGCTCCTGCCTTATCTTTTGTTCCTCTCTCTCTCTACTCGTTTATCAAGTAAAAGTGTATGTATGTCAGTACGAGCCTCACCCCTTCCTCTCTAAAACGTTATATTTAATAATTGTCAGGGAAATAACACGAACTAGACAGATATAGAAGGCATTTATAATAAATTGCATTCGTTTATGTCTCATGTCTAAGAAATTAATTAAACACTTTGGATAAAGCTTTTATGTAAGATGTACTTCACAGTTCGTACTTCTTTCTAAAATATAACATTTTTTCAAACTTGTATTGTCACACTTTCCTTATATCTTGTTCAAATTTTTAGTCGTTAATAAAATAGTTTTATTCATCTACTCAAGTTCTAATACATCTTTTCAAACTTGAAGTTCACGATAATTGATGTTAATACAGTTTTTTTTAAATAATCATTTAGTAATTAAGTTTAACGAATTAATTCCAGTTTTTTTGAGAAAATCCTTTCACAAAAGGGGCAAGGTATGCAATATAGTTACTTTCTCCCGTTTTGCTTAAAATAAGTGATAACTGCTTATTTAAAGTGTTTTTAGTTTATACGGTAGAACAGCTTTTGAAGGCATAGGTTATGTTAAGTTATTTATAATAACTGTAATTATTCAATAAAAGTAACTAAAATAAAATTTTTCTTTGTTGACCTGAGTAGTAATTAATTTTAAAAAATTGTTGTTTATATTATTTATTAATTTAAATATTGTATGTAGTTGTTTAGAAATAGAATTTATGTAAATATTAAATAGGAATAAATTTTATAATATAATAATTGAAATAAATTACATTCAAATCGAGAAATAAATCGCACTTGATATCGACTAAAGACTTCAATGCAAGTGTTTTTAAAACCTATACAGTATATAAATACGAAGGACCTTGCTACGATTGCTTTACTAAAAGCCTACTTACGTATTTTAAATAAGTTTGTTAACAATTATTAATTGTTACTTACTAATTACTATCATCACTGTTCACGTGCAGTCTTTCTTTAACAGAGTTTTAATCGTTGCCATCACTTTGTTGACGTTTGTCCAACAAAGGTCCTTTAGGGGACATTAATATCCGTTCAGAAATTAGGTAGGAAATTTAATATCTGATACCATTTCCTTTGAATGTCACCCACTTGCTAAAATTGATTTTGACTTGTTTTATTAGTTTTTGACATTGTTTTTAATGGATTTTGGTAAAATAAACATCTGTTCAAAATACTTTCACTAAGATAACCTAATGGTTACAATTATTCTTTAAAAGTTAAATTTCACGTTTTTACAACATAACGCAGTATCTACAGTAAGTAATCTTATTTCTTGTTTAGTAACTAATTACTACTTAGTAACTTAGTACTGGCTAGTAACTAATTACTACTTAGTAACTTAGTACTGGCTAGTAACTAATTACTACTTAGTAACTTAGTACTGGCTAGTAACTAATTATTACTTAGTAACTTAGTACTGGCTAGTAACTAATTACTACTTAGTAACTTAGTACTGGCTAGTAACTAATTACTACTTAGTAACTTAGTACTGGCTAGTAACTAATTACTACTTAGTAACTTAGTACTGGCTAGTAACTAATTACTACTTAGTAACTTAGTACTGGCTAGTAACTAATTACTACTTAGTAACTTAGTACTGGCTAGTAACTAATTACTACTTAGTAACTTAGTACTGGCTAGTAACTAATTACTACTTAGTAACTTAGTACTGGCTAGTAACTAATTACTACTTAGTAACTTAGTACTAGCTAGTAACTAATTACTACTTAGTAACTTAGTACTGGCTAGTAACTAATTACTACTTAGTAACTTAGTACTGGCTAGTAACTAATTACTACTTAGTAACTTAGTACTGGCTAGTAACTAATTACTACTTAGTAACTTAGTACTGGCTAGTAACTAATTACTACTTAGTAACTTAGTACTGGCTAGTAACTAATTACTACTTAGTAACTTAGTACTGGCTAGTAACTAATTACTACTTAGTAACTTAGTACTGGCTAGTAACTAATTACTACTTAGTAACTTAGTACTGGCTAGTAACTAATTACTACTTAGTAACTTAGTACTGGCTAGTAACTAATTACTACTTAGTAACTTAGTACTGGCTAGTAACTAATTACTACTTAGTAACTTAGTACTGGCTAGTAACTAATTACTACTTAGTAACTTAGTACTGGCTAGTAACTAATTACTACTTAGTAACTTAGTACTGGCTAGTAACTAATTACTACTTAGTAACTTAGTACTGGCTAGTAACTAATTACTACTTAGTAACTTAGTACTGGCTAGTTACTAATTAAATAAATAACTTGACTGTCATTTTTGTTGTGTAAATATATTAAATTTTTAAAAGGAAATCTAACGGATCAAAGCTTGGCATTTCGAGACGTTAAAACATAGCCTACGTAATCAGATATATTTTGTATATTATATTATTTTAATAATGTCATATAGCCTATTCATTTGCAGGTACTATTGTGAAGTAAATTGATTTGCTTGTTTAAATAATCAGAATTTATAATATTTAAAAACTTTAGGAACACTTTTATATTTGTGCTAAATAAATAAAAACTCACTAACCACTAACCACTATATAAAAATCTTTTATTTTACTGCAATTACTTTTCTACAGTTAGAAGAGTTCTATATTGTGTGTAGTGGGTTTTCATTTATTTAGTTAAAATTAGGCCACTGTGCTTAGGAAGTTTATTAACTTTTAAATAGTTCCAAAGTTACAACTATGGTTACTTGAATTCTTCTCTCACTTATTCAATACTAGCGTTACCAGTCGCACGTTGCTGCGCCCGAAATCATAATTTTTGCAATAAAAAAAGCAAATTAAACATCTAAATATTTATATTCCATTTACTGCAATGCTTGAGGAGAGACAACGTTTCTCTTCATTTCATTAGGCGTATAAACATACAAAGTTTAGGTATCCCAATATATAATTGGGCATGGAGAAAGCTCGAATGTTCCAGATTTAATCCAGCAATGGTCAATGATTGACCTTGTGCCTTGTTTATGGTTATTGCGGATGCAAGACGCAAAGGGAATTGTAGTCGTTTAAAAACAATAGATAGATATGATGAAATCATCGGTATTCATGGAATTAAGACCATCTCTCCTTTGAACTTTCCACCTCTGATTTCTACCCGGATCAAGTTGTGTGTTTATGTATTTTTAAGTTGTGTATTTTTGCGCTTATTCTGGTTCCGTTGCACAACTTGGGTTGATTCGAATTTTGCAAGAATATTATCTTCGATCCAACTTCTAATATTAATAAGTGAGATAGGAATAATTGTACATTTTATTTAGCAATTTTAATCAGTTTAAAATAATTAGTATTGCATTTTTATTCTTACGTATTGTTTGTAATTGTTTTAAATTAAGTTTTGTAACGCTACTATAGTTATACATATTAACATTAGACTTATAGAAGTGGTTTAAGCGTTCATTAGACATTACATACACACATATATACATACATCGGCTGTTGAACAATCCCAAGCCTGTGGGGCGGAACCCTATGGATGGATCTACACCAAACTTAACACGAACCATCCTGGAAATATGTTAAACAAACCCTTTAAATATCATCAACTTCTGTCAGCTTTTTGTGGCGTCCATAAGACACATACATGTATACATCAGTTTTGAACCAATCTAATCATCTGGAACAGAGCCCTGTGGATGGATATATTACCAAACGTCACACACACACCATCTTGGAAATAAGTAAAACAATCACACCAAGTTATAATAACTTCTGTTTATGAGGTCGGACGTCTAGACACATACATATATACATCGGTTTTGAACCATTCTAATCATCTGGAACAGAGCCCTGTGGATGGATATATTACCAAACGTCACACACACACCATCTTGGAAATAAGTAAAACAATCACACCAAGTTATAATAACTTCTGTTTATAAGGTCGGACGTCTAGACACATACATATATACATCGGTCTTGAACCATCCTAATCATCTGGAACAGAGCCCTGTGGATGGATATATTACCAAACATCACACACACACCATCTTGGGAATAAGTAAAACAATCGCACCAAGTTATAATAACTTCTGTTTATGGGGTTGGACGTCCATAAGACACATACATATATACATCGGTTTTGAACCAATCTAATCATCTGGAACAGAGCCCTGTGGATGGATATATTACCAAACGTCACACACACACCATCTTGGAAATAAGTAAAACAATCACACCAAGTTATAATAACTTCTGTTTATGAGGTCGGACGTCCATAAGACACATACATATATACATCGGTTTTGAACCATCCTAATCATCTCGAACAGAGCCCTGTGGATGGATATATTACCAAACGTCACACACACACCATCTTGGAAATAAGTAAAACAATCACACCAAGTTATAATAACTTCTGTTTATAAGGTCGGACGTCTAGACACATACATATATACATCGGTCTTGAACCATCCTAATCATCTGGAACAGAGCCCTGTGGATGGATATATTACCAAACATCACACACACACCATCTTGGGAATAAGTAAAACAATCACACCAAGTTATAATAACTTCTGTTTATGGGGTTGGACGTCCATAAGACACATACATATATACATCGGTTTTGAACCATCCTAATCATCTCGAACAGAGCCCTGTGGATGGATATATTACCAAACGTCACACACACACCATCTTGGAAATAAGTAAAATAATCACACCAAGTTATAATAACTTCTGTTTATAAGGTCGGACGTCTAGACACATACATATATACATCGGTCTTGAACCATCCTAATCATCTGGAACAGAGCCCTGTGGATGGATATATTACCAAACATCACACACACACCATCTTGGGAATAAGTAAAACAATCACACCAAGTTATAATAACTTCTGTTTATGAGGTCGGACGTCCATAAGACACATACATATATACATCGGTTTTGAACCATCCTAATCATCTGGAACAGAGCCCTGTGGATGGATATATTACCAAATGTCACACACACACCATCTTGGGAATAAGTAAAACAATCACACCAAGTTATAATAACTTCTGTTTTTAGGGTTGGACGTCCATAAGACACATACGTATATACATCGGTTTTGAACCATCCTAATCATCTGGAACAGAGCCCTGTGGATGGATATATTACCAAACGTCACACACACACCATCTTGGAAATAAGTAAAACAATCACACCAAGTTATAATAACTTCTGTTTATGAGGTCGGACGTCCATAAGACACATACATATATACATCGGTTTTGAACCATCCTAATCATCTCGGACAGAGCCCTGTGGATGGATATATTACCAAACGTCACACACACACACCATCTTGGGAATAAGTAAAACAATCACACCAAGTTATAATAACTTCTGTTTATGACGTCGGACGTCCATAAGACACATACGTATATACATCGGTTTTGAACCATCCTAATCATCTGGAACAGAGCCCTGTGGATGGATATATTACCAAACGTCACACACACACCATCTTGGGAATAAGTAAAACAATCACACCAAGTTATAATAACTTCTGTTTATGAGGTCGGACGTCCATAAGACACATACGTATATACATCGGTTTTGAACCATCCTAATCAACTCTTATGGGTTTGGACGTCCATAAGACATACACACACACACACACACACACACACATATATATTTATATATATATATATATATATATATATATATATATATGGTTTTTGAAGCATCCTAGTCCTCTGAGGCGGTGCCCTGTGGATGACTCTACACCGAACTTCACAGAAACCATTTTGGGAATATGTTAAACAAACCCTACAAATTTCATCAACTTCTGTTCAGCGGGTTAGGCGCTTATAAGAGACATACGTACACATATACATTCATTTTTATAGATGTAGAAGATAGCAAACTAATTCCCCCGAAGTTAGACATTTAAATTAAATTTATAAAGGTCTTAATTTTTTCTGAGGCGTTTATCATGGTTTAGAAGGCGTTTATCATATTTATGAGGTTTTTATCAATATTTATCAGGGGTTTTATCATGGTTTAGAATGCGTTTTATCATATCGGTTATAAAATGGTTCAAAGCCTTAAATTATTTACAATTGATAAGTGTTAATGATATTATCTCCAGTTGACTTTACAGTATTAAAAGTTACTTGACAACTTCAGCGATCGTTGCTTCACGATTTCCCCTCATATTTTGCTCGCCTAATTGGAGTTTTAAGTGTTCAGGCCTCTCCGGTATCAAGTAAATATAGCCTACAGACCTCTCTTAGTCCTTTCCTGCGAGGGACGGCTACAAAACGATGAGGCTAACCCAAGTACAATAGAATCTTCCAGTTAAAAATATTAAACATTGCTGCCAGATTCATTGACGGATAGGTTTAAGAGCTAGGTATAAATGAAGACGTGGGTAAATGCAGTCATTAAGTCTATTAAAGAGTGTCATTTGACATCACGAAATTGAGAACATAACGGAATGTTACTAATACTTGCCTGCCTTCAAAGTATGAATCTCTTAAGTGATACTTCAATACACTTCACTATACTTTAAGAACGATACTATATTTTGCTTCAATCGATGTGGTGGTGCTTCGAAAACTCATTGTACTTTGAACGATGCACTCCGCAAATGTTACCATGTTACTGTATATGTGGCCTTTTCATTTTGTGAGTTGATGAAGTGATATATTCTTTATGAGCTGATGCATCTACTTTTTTAGTTGATCTATTTACTGACTTTCTTGATTAGTGTACTTACTCTCTAAGCTGATGCAATTAGTTTTTCTTGGATTCGGTAGTTAATTTCTAAATTTATTTCCTTACTGAGTTGTTTTTGTTATTTTCTAAGTTTATATATTTATCTCCTGGGTTGATGTATTGATATATACTTTTTGAGCTGATATATTTATTTCGGAGTTTATATATTTACTCTTCGAGTTGATTTTTGACTTTCTGAGTTGGTGTTTTTACTTTCAAAGTGATGTCATCGCCAGCACTAGTCTACAATATCTTTAAATTGCACTGCAGACAATTTCATTACATTGTTATTTATTTTAACAATATATTCATTATATTGTTATTTTCAAAGAGGTTTTTCCTAAACACTCATCGCCAATCGCTACTTGTAAAAATGGTTTAATAAATTGTAAAGTTTAACTAATGCAAGCATATATCTTGTAGTAATAAATATGTTACAAGGTCAAATAATAAAGACGGAAACTGTGTTTGGAAAGTGACAAAAGGGATTTATCGCTACTTGTAAAAATGGTTTAATAAATTGTAAAGTTTAACTAATGCAAGCATATATCTTGTAATAATAAATATGTTACAAGGTCAAATAATAAAGACGGAAACTGTGTTTAGAAAGTGAAAAAAGGGATTTATCGCAACTTGTATAAATGGTTTAATAAATTGTAAAGTTCAACTAATGCAAGCATATATCTTGTAATAATAAATATGTTACAAGGTCAAATAATAAAGACGGAAACTGTGTTTGGAAAGTGACAAAAGGGATTTATCGCAACTTGTAAAAATGGTTTAATAAATTGTAAAGTTTAACTAATGCAAGCATATATCTTGTAATAATAAATATGTTACAAGGTCAAATAATAAAGACGGAAACTGTGTTTGGAAAGTGACAAAAGGGATTTATCGCAACTTGTAAAAATGGTTTAATAAATTGTAAAGTTTAACTAATGCAAGCATATATCTTGTAATAATAAATATGTTACAAGGTCAAATAATAAAGACGGAAACTGTGTTTGGAAAGTGACAAAAGGGATTTATTGCAACTTGTAAAAATGGTTTAATAAATTGTAAAGTTTAACTAATGCAAGCATATATCTTGTAATAATAAATATGTTACAAGGTCAAATAATAAAGACGGAAACTGTGTTTGGAAAGTGACAAAAGGGATTTATCGCAACTTGGGAATAGGTTGCAGGGTTGCGGTGAAGAAGAGGGGAGGGGTGAACGTACCACACATCTTCTATCGTCGGTGAATGTGTTATATATTCTTCTTTATAGATACTTTAATTAAAATGATTTTGTACTTTTTATATTTATGAAAACAAATTCAAGTTTCAAATACATGGGACTCGTTCTAAGGCACGTTTTCATTATCTTATCGAAGTAGTTTTTTTAATATTAGAGAACGTCTTGAATCAGTAACATACCTGTAAGTATCGAGTCTTTCGTAAATGAAAATGAATTTCTTTAAGATTATTCGTAATTACGTAATTTTCATAGGATAAATTAAGTTGAAGTTGCGGCTAGAAGACCGAAACACTAGATAGTTGCCCCATTTAGGCTATACAGTATTTAAGAAATATATTCTGGTTAGCACTGCTCTAACTGTACATAATCATTGTCCATTTACTGTAGTTGCGTATTAACAAAGACAGAATTGAAGTTCAATCTTGTATTTAAAAGTTTGGTGAGTTCGTATGCTGGAATGTCGTTTAAGGTTAGGAATTACTAGGCGAAATGAAATAACATATGATTTTAAATATTCAAGCTATTATCAAGATGTTCTCATAACAAACAGACGCTGAAAATAGTTGGAAAAGAGCTTAGGAAAATATTTATTTAATACTTTATTTATATTAAGTGAAAGCTTCTATAACGTCACCTACAAAAACTTATTGGAAGTACATAAACATAAAATTTCCCGAGAGTATAGCTTCCATCAAGTTACGCTAGGAATCGCCTCAGTGAGTCATTTAAATGATAAGATACGATTTCATATATCAGTTGATTTTATACTGTGCGTTGTATAACGTTCCATGAGTTTTAAGTAAAAATGTATTTTCTAAAATTTAAGAATGTTAAAAATACATCTACTATAAAGGCGAAAACATTATTAAAACCAAATTATTTAATTCTGTGGAGCATACCAGACCCGTTTTGGTTAAAAAGAACAGCGAAAACTAGTTAGAAGAAGAGAAAGTTAAAGGTCTTATCCCTGAAGTAAAAATAGTAATAACAATGTAGAGAGTTTCTGCTTTAAGATATTATTATATAATTTTGTATGAACAATTTTCCTCCTTTGAAATCAGGTGGCCCTGATGGTTACTACAGTGGATTCCCCCTTAGAGAAGGAAGATAGGATGATCACGAAGACATTTCAGTGATGGAATCACGAAGCAATGACTACAAAAAACCTAGAAGAGGCTGAAAATTAAGGACAAAGAGTCCAGCTATAATAGACCGGTTATTAAAAAAAATAATAATAAATTTGACCATATCCTTGATAAAAAAATTGTCAATATACAGTTTACGTATGTAGTTATTAACGAAAGTATGTTTTGTAACATTTCTTTTCGCCACCAATTGTCCTTACAGACATTCACAGATTTCAAAGCCATTAAATTTCAAAGCTGAAACGATTACATAGGAAATTCTACAGGGGACACTAAAACTGAGAAAATTGCGATCTTGAAGTTTACGTAGCATCGTGAAATTATAAAATAACTCTGGCAAAGCGGTGGTGATCAGGAAAATGCTGCAGGCTAAGGGTTGTTGGATGGAATTAACAAAGTTTTACTATTAGCCTTATCAGTGCATCTTCATCCCTCTGAAACTGTATGAAAGCTATGAGCATTGTCATTTATGGGGGGGGGGCGGTTGTTAGTAAATCTGCATTGAGCTCATGAGAACTCAAAAAATTGACCTTTGTCAATGTAAAATAAAACACCAACGTATATTTATATATATATATATATATATATATATATATATATAATATGATGTGCGCGTGGGCGTGCATGAGTATGTATGTGTGTGTGTATGTGTGTGTGTGTGTGTGTGTGTGTGTGTGTGTGTGTGTGTGTGTGTGTGTGTGTGTGTGTGTGTGTGTGTGTGTGTGTGTGTGTGTGTGTGTGTGTGTGTGTGTGTGTGTGTGTGTGTGTGTGTGTGTGTGTGTGTGTGTGTGTGTGTGTATGTGTGTGTGAGAGTGTGTGTGTGTGTGTGTGTGTGTGTGTGTGTATTTGCGTGTGTGAGTGTGTATGAGGGTGTTTGTGTGTGTGTCTTAGAGAAAAAGAGAGAGAAATAGAGAGAGATAAATTTATTTACATATTTCAAGATAACCTTTAAATATCCTATTAGATAAAGGTCAAATGTGCTGTTTTGCAAAGGTCGATTTTGTATAATCATACCGAGGAATAAAATTCATTTAAAAAAATAATTTCAAATATACGCAAGTTTTGATTGGTTTATTACAAATATATAATGTAAACTTTAAGGGTTTATGCATATAACTTTTATTTAAAGTTAAAGTTGTCATGAGTTACCTAAACCAAAGAACCAGTTGCAGACTCTCCTATGTACTTTTACTGACTTTTGTCTTGAGCATCCTTCAGTGATCAGCAAACATATTAGGGTCCCATTTTCCATGATTGGAATGTAGCTCGTCATAAACACCGCACCAAGTAAGTATGCATAAAAGTTATCTTCAGAGGCATATTGCGTCCCTCGGGTGGCAAGTGGCTCTATAAGTCACAGTAAATACACGCTTTATGATTCCCCGCGTAGAAAATATTACAAACGAATTCCAGACAGTTTTTTCTTATATTTAACCGCCGTTCAAATTAATTCCCCTGCATTAACTTCCAAATTTGTTGACCTACAGAGAGCCTCTTCTATATTTGCATCACTTATTTTAGGAAATGTTTCCTCTAAATAAATAAAACCAACAATTTGTGCTCCAGAGGCTCGATGAAATTTTGCTTAGTTCCCAATTTATTACGTAATGGTGGTAGGTGGACAGTTTCTGGGTTCGGAGGTGGAGGGTTTTTAAGATATTTGTCTCCTAGAATAAATTATTCACGTTGTCGTTTCCATGTATTGAAGCCGTGCTGAACAAGCCTTGTAGACCGTGCTGAACAAAAGTTATTTGGAAGGAACAGTGTTTTGAGGATAATTCGTGTTGCATTTGTGCCAACTGAAACATTCCAGGAACTAAAGTACAACCGCTAACGACCAGTACTTTCTAGAAAATTATTTAAACAGTAATAATGGACCTCTCCTTACTCTGCAACGAACAGGGATATCTATCATCCCTTAGTTTTAAAATAGTTAGTTCATATATATATTGCAAACGTTGGAAACATTTCTATTACTGAAGTCGAGAGAGTTATCTCGTGTTTACTTGATGTGTGTGTGCGTGATAGGAATATTTTTTTCAGAATAACTTCCCCTCTTACTGTTTGAAGAATACTCCATTTGAGTACACCGCCCCCCGCCCCATTTGAAGAATATCCTACAAAAGGAATAAGGTGAATTGCTTTTCCTGTCTCCTAAAGCTCGTAAAAGATATTTATTATGGGTTACGTTGATGTTACGTATGAATTTTATTGAATACCATTGTATATAGCTTCTTCAAATTTTAATTACTAATATAACAAAAAGAATTTTTTAAATTTGTAGTAGACGACACATTGTGTTAATACAGTATTTTTCAAATATTGATTCATTAAATAAATAAAAGGAATTAATTTTAATTTTATGTGGGAGAACACTTTTCACAAAAGAGGTAATGCCTTAAAATAAGGCATTATATATGATTTATTAAAACAAATTCTTTTATGGTATAGTTTATGATGTATAACAGTTGCTTTTAACGCATAGATTTGTTTTATAATTGTAATTATTTAATAAAAAGTAACTAAAATAAAAATTTATTTTCTTGGCCTGAGTAGGAGTTGAATTTAAAATATTGTTCATTATTTTACTTGTTAGTTTAAATATTCTACACAGTTGTTTAGGTATAGGATTTACATGAATTTCAACATCATTATATTTCCTATTAAATAAATTACACAATATTTAGATCGAGAAATATCTCGCACTTGATATCGACTAAACACTTCCCCTACTTATAGACCTATACAAGACCTATAATGTATATAATTGTATATGAACGCGAAAGAAGTAAGCTACAAAATAACGTCTAACAATTAGAATTAGACTTTAGTTGTCTGAGAGAAAAGGGAAATCATATTAAAAAAACACTGCCTTCCTCATTAAAACTAAAAGCAGTTTAAAAATGTGTAAAATTCAACAGCTATCATCATTAAAAGAATAAACTCTTCCATATATCCAGCCAACCTGGGCCAAAATAGTTTTAAAGTCCGACATTTGAAAGACTAAAAAAATACTTGTAATGATTAACGACAGAAAAAGATCAGAAAAAACCTGTCGAAGATCTGATGCCTTTAATAAAATCTTGTAATAGTCTCAGCCACCTATGAATGTAGATCGTAAAGCATAACAACACTGTCAAGGAAACGGAAAATGTGGGAAGACACACATAAAGTAGTGTAGAAACATAAGTAAACATTGAAAGATCATTTAACTTTTCACCATCAGTAATAACGTTTTATTGATCCGACACGAGACCCCAAGATCTTCCACTTATAAAGTATAAACACATGCGCGTGCACACACACACGCACAGTAATTAATTTTAAGGCATTCTAATACAGAGAAAATACTACCAACTTTCTATTGAATAGGTTACGTCTAACAATTATACAAATACCTCCAAGCAAATAGCTCCAAACAACTTCATTGGTTTATAAGACACCAAACCCAGATTTAAATTTTCAAGATTTGCTGCTACGCAGACATTGCTCTTAGCCACAGTTAGGTTTATCCACAAATCGTTAGAAAGTAGTCTATATTTCAACAATAGACTATGCTTAATAGGCTAATTTTTTGTTCTTTATGGATGCATTTACGTGTTAAGATAAAAGGGGAGATATATGAATTGAGTATCATGTAAGTTAATAGGAACATTTTGTTTTTAAACAACGATTACCTAACACGTCTAACACTGTAGAACTGTGGAATAAAATTGTTTTTTATTAAGTAAAATATTAAAAGTATTTCCAATAAAAACTAAATCATTTTAAAAAGTAACAAACTATTACAAAAATTCTATTTAGGGTAAATCAAGATTTTGAAATTCTGTTAAAGAGAATCGCTAATTTTAATAAGTAATTATATTTGAAAGATTTTATATATTTTAAGTAAAATCTTTCAAATATTACAAATACATAAATAAACAAAATATTGTCGATCCAAATATAAAATTGTAGGCCTACTACTGTATCCCTAGTTAGACTTTAAATATAGAAGTTCATTTCCTGGTACTTTTCTTAATCTGTACTAACTCTATTAACAGAAAGATATAACTTTTTTAAACACGCGAGCTGAAAAACGGTTCCATAGAAGTGACCTCTACTTAACCTCTAAGTAATACCGGAAGCGGGCGATAGATGTCTCCAGGCAAGAAAGGTCTCAAGTAAAAGTTTGACGTTTTCCATTAAAACATTACGGGAGCGAGAGAGGGGGTATAGAAGTCGCCGCCCCTCCACTTCTTGACAAGCTGGCAGAATAAGAAAGGAACTAAATTGAACTCAACCCTCATTTTACTTCAACTTATTCTTCTTCTGCCTTCTGCTTTAATTATAGCACAAAAAGAGAATAAGAAATAGTCTTGCGCAAAATAAATGGGTGGGTGAGGCAAGGCATTCTACCCTTTCAAGCGTAGCGCCTGTAATTTAGTACGCGCAAAAACAAATTACCTTCTTATTTGAAAGAGTAAGGAATGAACAGATTCCTAACATGCGTCTTGGCTATTTCTAATAACTTTGTTCATTAATTGGATTTTTTATTCGCTCCTTCAGTTCTCCTTATATATATATAAAGAGCTATACATATTGCGATATATATATATATATATATATATATATATATATATATATATATATATATATATATATATATATATATATATATTATAACGTTCCTTGCCTTCCACTTGGGGCGACAAATGTTATATAACGAACCTTCACTTAATGCTTCTCTACAGGATAATTTTTACTCTTAGGAAATTAAATTAATAATCCAGCTACTTGGTTTTATAATTACAGATTTATTTTATCCTGAGATCAATATTGCATTTACAGGTAGTTCATATAATTCCTTTACTAACTCTAATATTTGCCGATAGGCATCAAGACTCTTATTTTACTATTGATTTTTTTAAAATAATTCTAAGTTTACTTTCTATAGCTATCTAAGGGCGTGTAGAAGTTACTGCACTTGGTTTGATAAATTTTATATTTCAATTAACTATGATTTTTAATGAATTTATAAAAGTTTAAAAGATTCTTAATGTTTGTTGCTTTAAAGAGTTGGCTTTAAGTTAAAATAAATGTATTGTTTATTACTTGCGTGGTTCCTTGTTTTACTTCACTTGACACAAATTCACTTAGTAATACTTTCCTATCAATTTCACTTTTCTTAATTTCTCGAAATCCTTCTTTCCTTAACTGACTTTATTAATCACTCCCTTATTTTAATCTCACTTGTTACCCTTTAATCTCCCTCTTTATACTTCACTTTCTATTTAATAATCTCCCTGGCTACCCTTTAATCTCCCTCTTTTAATCTCCCTTACTTTAAATTTCCACGTTACTTGTTTGAATTTGATATTTTTTTTTACTAAAAACTCAACATTACTTCTCCTCGAGTCCTACCACTTGACCTTTTCGAGTAATGAAAAATTGACTGTCGTTCCTGAACATCCTCTTGGATCGTATCCGTTTGTGTTTCATCACCCCTTCAAATTTGATTGGCTCCCTTATGGCGCTCAAACTCTGGCTAGCCTATGACATTTTGACACTTCCCGCACTTTCCTTTTTTTTGCTTTGTGGGAATTTGTTGAACTTTCCCACAGGTGCATGGGTTTTTCTGTATTCTCAGGGATTCCTAGTCATAAATCTCCCTGGTCCGTGGATGTCTAGGTAAAGCTTCTCTCCCATGAACGAGGCACGTCTTGGTTTACTTACAATGAACCCCTTTCGAATTATTTTTATTTATGATAATTAAGAATTTAAGAATATTAAGATTCAAATAATTTTACCACCAGCCTTCTTAACTTAATTAATTTCGTTATAATATATATATATATATATATATATATATATATATATATATATATATATATATATATATAAATATATATATATATATATATATATATATATATATATATATATATAAATATAAATATAAATATAAATATATATATATATATATATATATATATATATATATATATATATATATATATATATATAAAATATAGTGATATGTTTTCTTGTAATATAGTTAATAAATTAAACATATTTCAAAAACAAGAATACTTTTAATGAATATATTTATTCAAAGCTTTTCGCCGATAAAATAGTACCAGCATCTTCAGGAAAATAATTATCTAATAAAATATTTTTACAAAATTTTGTAAAAATATTTTATTAGATATTTATTTTTCTAAAGATGCTGGTACTATTTTATCGGCTTAAAGCTTTGAATAAATATATTCATTAAAAGTATTCTTGTTTTTGAAATATGTTTAATTTATAATTATACATACATACATATATATATATATATATATATATATATATATATATATGAAATTAATATATTACTATTGTAAGTAATTTTATCCACCATTAAGTGCAATGATAAAGTGGATAAAATTACTTACAATAGTAAAATATTAACTTCATAAAGTCAGTGCAACGGAAAAACATGGATAACGTAAAATATCAAGAATATATATATATATATATATATATATATATATATATATATATAATTTTCAATCATTTTTAAAATACTTTTTATTCATTCACACAAGATCAAATACATTTTTTTAAATCTAGTCGATGACGTGTGCTGTGCATACAGCTTTATTAATAATTATGCATTATTTAAATTTAATTAACTTTATGTGGGAGAAACTCTTTTCACAAAAGGAGCAAGGCATGCAATATAGTTTTTTCACCCCTTTTGGCTTAAAATAAGTGATAACATATGATTTCTTAAAACAGCTTACTTTATGTTAAATGTTATGTGATAAAATAGCTTTTTTTACCTATAAAGTTATAGGTTATGTTACTTTATTTATATTTGTTTTAATTATTCAAAAAAAAAAATTAACTAAAATTTTAAGAAATTTTAGTAAACTATGTTTAAATTAGTATTAATCTTTTTGGTCTACTTGTTATCCATATAGTAAATAATGCAAAAATAATAAACTAATTAAACACCATTATATTCACAGCAATGGACGCTGTAATAATAGCTCGTGATTATATAGTTTAAACACCTCTATTCCATTCAAATAAATAATAATAATTAAAACTATATGTAGTAAATATGTTTTTATTGTACACACAATCAATAGTATGGGATTTTATTATGAATTTAAAATAAAGTCCTTTTACATAATTTTTACAGTGAAAAATCATTTTAAAATTAAATAGAATGTGTTATGGATAGTGTGTGTTACCCAACATGCAGATATGTTATTCTCTGCTAACTTGTGTTACACAAAGTTTTATTTTTCGTTATATCTGTGTTATTATTTTAGTTTTGAATTCTAAAATATTATTTTGGGGCCTCTGAAGGGGTTGACATAGTGGTATCGCAACCTAGAGTATATTTAGTGAAATCTATTTGAGTTGAAATATGATGACTATAGTTATTTGTTAATAAAACCTATTTTGTTTAACTATAAACTTAAAAATATATAATAAAATCTACAAAGACATTGTCAAAGATTTACCTATATAGGTAAAACACAACAATATATTACTGTAAGTATTAATGATCATATACTATTTGTTATATATATATATATATATATATATATATATATATATATATATATATATATAAGATCTGTAATAGCGGTCGCCGACTCACCGTCCCTAATTTTCAACTTCTTCTGCCATACGTACATTCGTCTAAAAACGTTTCTTGCAGTCATTGCTTCGTCGATGCCATTACACCAACTTCTCCGTGGGCGTTCTCTTTTTTGTTTCTCAAAAGGCATGCATTCTATTACTCTTCAGGATCCCTTGTTTTCTGTCACCTCTTTACGTGTCCAAACCATGACAATTGCCTTCTTTTTACTCCTCCCTTATATTTGTTATCCATTTCATTTCATTACGTATTTGTTCTTTTCTGACCCTTTCCAATCTTAATTTATCGCAGCTTCGTCTATATCCATCGTCTTTATTTTCTTGTTATTAGCTTAGGAAACCTCCCATATCTCTGAGCCGTAGAGTGTAACGCTCGCTTTACCGTAGCTTCGTCCATTTCCATGGTCATCATTTTGTTATTATTAGCTTAGGTAACCTCCCATATCTCTGAGCCGTAGAGTGTAACGCTCGCTTTACCGTAGCTTCGTCCATTTCCATGGTCATCATTTTGTTATTATTAGCTTAGGTAACCTCCCATATCTCTGAGCCGTAGAGTGTAACGCTCGCTTTACCGTAGCTTCGTCCATTTCCATGGTCATCATTTTGTTATTATTAGCTTAGGTAACCTCCCATATCTCTGAGCCGTAGAGTGTAACGCTCGCTTTACCGTAGCTTCGTCCATTTCCATGGTCATCATTTTGTTATTATTAGCTTAGGTAACCTCCCATATCTCTGAGCCGTAGAGTGTAACGCTCGCTTTACCGTAGCTTCGTCCATTTCCATGGTCATCATTTTGTTATTATTAGCTTAGGTAACCTCCCATATCTCTGAGCCGTAGAGTGTAACGCTCGCTTTACCGTAGCTTCGTCCATTTCCATGGTCATCATTTTGTTATTATTAGCTTAGGTAACCTCCCATATCTCTGAGCCGTAGAGTGTAACGCTCGCTTTACCGTAGCTTCGTCCATTTCCATGGTCATCATTTTGTTATTATTAGCTTAGGTAACCTCCCATATCTCTGAGCCGTAGAGTGTAACGCTCGCTTTACCGTAGCTTCGTCCATTTCCAAGGTCATCATTTTGTTATTAGTAGCTTAGGTAACCTCCCATATCTCCGGACCGTAGAGTGTAACGCTCGCTTTACCGTAGCTTCGTCCATTTCCATGGTCATCATTTTGTTATTATTAGCTTAGGTAACCTCCCATATCTCTGAGCCGTAGAGTGTAACGCTCGCTTTACCGTAGCTTCGTCCATTTCCATGGTCATCATTTTGTTATTATTAGCTTAGGTAACCTCCCATATCTCTGAGCCGTAGAGTGTAACGCTCGCTTTACCGTAGCTTCGTCCATTTCCATGGTCATCATTTTGTTATTATTAGCTTAGGTAACCTCCCATATCTCTGAGCCGTAGAGTGTAACGCTCGCTTTACCGTAGCTTCGTCCATTTCCATGGTCATCATTTTGTTATTATTAGCTTAGGTAACCTCCCATATCTCTGAGCCGTAGAGTGTAACGCTCGCTTTACCGTAGCTTCGTCCATTTCCATGGTCATCATTTTGTTATTATTAGCTTAGGTAACCTCCCATATCTCTGGACCGTTAAAGTGTAACGCTCGCTTTACCGTAGCTTCGTCCATTTCCATGGTCATCATTTTGTTATTATTAGCTTAGGTAACCTCCCATATCTCTGAGCCGTAGAGTGTAACGCTCGCTTTACCGTAGCTTCGTCCATTTCCATGGTCATCATTTTGTTATTATTAGCTTAGGTAACCTCCCATATCTCTGAGCCGTAGAGTGTAACGCTCGCTTTACCGTAGCTTCGTCCATTTCCATGGTCATCATTTTGTTATTATTAGCTTAGGTAACCTCCCATATCTCTGAGCCGTAGAGTGTAACGCTCGCTTTACCGTAGCTTCGTCCATTTCCATGGTCATCATTTTGTTATTATTAGCTTAGGTAACCTCCCATATCTCTGAGCCGTAGAGTGTAACGCTCGCTTTACCGTAGCTTCGTCCATTTCCATGGTCATCATTTTGTTATTATTAGCTTAGGTAACCTCCCATATCGCTGAGCCGTAGAGTGTAACGCTCGCTTTACCGTAGCTTCGTCCATTTCCATGGTCATCATTTTGTTATTATTAGCTTAGGTAACCTCCCATATCTCTGAGCCGTAGAGTGTAACAATCGCTTTACCGTAGCTTCGTCCATTTCCATGGTCATCATTTTGTTATTATTAGCTTAGGTAACCTCCCATATCTCTGAGCCGTAGAGTGTAACGCTCGCTTTACCGTAGCTTCGTCCATTTCCATGGTCATCATTTTGTTATTATTAGCTTAGGTAACCTCCCATATCTCTGAGCCGTAGAGTGTAACGCTCGCTTTACCGTAGCTTCGTCCATTTCCATGGTCATCATTTTGTTATTATTAGCTTAGGTAACCTCCCATATCTCTGAGCCGTAGAGTGTAACGCTCGCTTTACCGTAGCTTCGTCCATTTCCATGGTCATCATTTTGTTATTATTAGCTTAGGTAACCTCCCATATCTCTGAGCCGTAGAGTGTAACGCTCGCTTTACCGTAGCTTCGTCCATTTCCATGGTCATCATTTTGTTATTATTAGCTTAGGTAACCTCCCATATCTCTGAGCCGTAGAGTGTAACGCTCGCTTTACCGTAGCTTCGTCCATTTCCATGGTCATCATTTTGTTATTATTAGCTTAGGTAACCTCCCATATCTCTGAGCCGTAGAGTGTAACGCTCGCTTTACCGTAGCTTCGTCCATTTCCATGGTCATCATTTTGTTATTAGTAGCTTAGGTAACCTCCCATATCTCTGAGCCGTAGAGTGTAACGCTCGCTTTACCGTAGCTTCGTCCATTTCCATGGTCATCATTTTGTTATTATTAGCTTAGGTAACCTCCCATATCTCTGAGCCGTAGAGTGTAACGCTCGCTTTACCGTAGCTTCGTCCATTTCCATGGTCATCATTTTGTTATTATTAGCTTAGGTAACCTCCCATATCTCTGAGCCGTAGAGTGTAACGCTCGCTTTACCGTAGCTTCGTCCATTTCCATGGTCATCATTTTGTTATTATTAGCTTAGGTAACCTCCCATATCTCTGAGCCGTAGAGTGTAACGCTCGCTTTACCGTAGCTTCGTCCATTTCCATGGTCATCATTTTGTTATTATTAGCTTAGGTAACCTCCCATATCTCTGGACCGTTAAAGTGTAACGCTCGCTTTACCGTAGCTTCGTTAATTTCCATGGTCATCATTTTGTTATTATTAGCTTAGGTAACCTCCCATATCTCTGGACCGTTAAAGTGTAACGCTCGCTTTACCGTAGCTTCGTCCATTTCCATGGTCATCATTTTGTTATTATTAGCTTAGGTAACCTCCCATATCTCTGGACCGTTAAAGTGTAACGCTCGCTTTACCGTAGCTTCGTCCATTTCCATGGTCATCATTTTGTTATTATTAGCTTAGGTAACCTCCCATATCTCTGAGCCGTAGAGTGTAACGCTCGCTTTACCGTAGCTTCGTCCATTTCCATGGTCATCATTTTGTTATTATTAGCTTAGGTAACCTCCCATATCTCTGGACCGTTAAAGTGTAACGCTCGCTTTACCGTAGCTTCGTCCATTTCCATGGTCATCATTTTGTTATTATTAGCTTAGGTAACCTCCCATATCTCTGAGCCGTAGAGTGTAACGCTCGCTTTACCGTAGCTTCGTCCATTTCCATGGTCATCATTTTGTTATTATTAGCTTAGGTAACCTCCCATATCTCTGAGCCGTAGAGTGTAACGCTCGCTTTACCGTAGCTTCGTCCATTTCCATGGTCATCATTTTGTTATTATTAGCTTAGGTAACCTCCCATATCTCTGAGCCGTAGAGTGTAACGCTCGCTTTACCGTAGCTTCGTCCATTTCCATGGTCATCATTTTGTTATTATTAGCTTAGGTAACCTCCCATATCTCTGAGTCGTAGAGTGTAACGCTCGCTTTACCGTAGCTTCGTCCATTTCCATGGTCATCATTTTGTTATTATTAGCTTAGGTAACCTCCCATATCTCTGAGCCGTAGAGTGTAACGCTCGCTTTACCGTAGCTTCGTCCATTTCCATGGTCATCATTTTGTTATTATTAGCTTAGGTAACCTCCCATATCTCTGAGCCGTAGAGTGTAACGCTCGCTTTACCGTAGCTTCGTCCATTTCCATGGTCATCATTTTGTTATTAGTAGCTTAGGTAACCTCCCATATCTCTGAGCCGTAGAGTGTAACGCTCGCTTTACCGTAGCTTCGTCCATTTCCATGGTCATCATTTTGTTATTATTAGCTTAGGTAACCTCCCATATCTCTGAGCCGTAGAGTGTAACGCTCGCTTTACCGTAGCTTCGTCCATTTCCATGGTCATCATTTTGTTATTATTAGCTTAGGTAACCTCCCATATCTCTGAGCCGTAGAGTGTAACGCTCGCTTTACCGTAGCTTCGTCCATTTCCATGGTCATCATTTTGTTATTATTAGCTTAGGTAACCTCCCATATCTCTGAGCCGTAGAGTGTAACGCTCGCTTTACCGTAGCTTCGTCCATTTCCATGGTCATCATTTTGTTATTATTAGCTTAGGTAACCTCCCATATCTCTGGACCGTTAAAGTGTAACGCTCGCTTTACCGTAGCTTCGTCCATTTCCATGGTCATCATTTTGTTATTATTAGCTTAGGTAACCTCCCATATCTCTGGACCGTTAAAGTGTAACGCTCGCTTTACCGTAGCTTCGTCCATTTCCATGGTCATCATTTTGTTATTATTAGCTTAGGTAACCTCCCATATCTCTGGACCGTTAAAGTGTAACGCTCGCTTTACCGTAGCTTCGTCCATTTCCATGGTCATCATTTTGTTATTATTAGCTTAGGTAACCTCCCATATCTCTGAGCCGTAGAGTGTAACGCTCGCTTTACCGTAGCTTCGTCCATTTCCATGGTCATCATTTTGTTATTATTAGCTTAGGTAACCTCCCATATCTCTGGACCGTTAAAGTGTAACGCTCGCTTTACCGTAGCTTCGTCCATTTCCATGGTCATCATTTTGTTATTATTAGCTTAGGTAACCTCCCATATCTCTGAGCCGTAGAGTGTAACGCTCGCTTTACCGTAGCTTCGTCCATTTCCATGGTCATCATTTTGTTATTATTAGCTTAGGTAACCTCCCATATCTCTGAGCCGTAGAGTGTAACGCTCGCTTTACCGTAGCTTCGTCCATTTCCATGGTCATCATTTTGTTATTATTAGCTTAGGTAACCTCCCATATCTCTGAGCCGTAGAGTGTAACGCTCGCTTTACCGTAGCTTCGTCCATTTCCATGGTCATCATTTTGTTATTATTAGCTTAGGTAACCTCCCATATCTCTGAGTCGTAGAGTGTAACGCTCGCTTTACCGTAGCTTCGTCCATTTCCATGGTCATCATTTTGTTATTATTAGCTTAGGTAACCTCCCATATCTCTGAGCCGTAGAGTGTAACGCTCGCTTTACCGTAGCTTCGTCCATTTCCATGGTCATCATTTTGTTATTATTAGCTTAGGTAACCTCCCATATCTCTGAGCCGTAGAGTGTAACGCTCGCTTTACCGTAGCTTCGTCCATTTCCATGGTCACCATTTTGTTATTATTAGCTTAGGTAACCTCCCATATCTCTGAGCCGTAGAGTGTAACGCTCTGAGCAATACTTTTATAAATGCGTTTCTTTGTTGCTTACGTGATTGCCTTTTGCCAGAGAAGTGAGTTTAAAGCTCACGCCACGCCTCTGTCTTTGTTTATTCTTACCCTACTTTCATCCTCACTATCGCCTTTCTTATTAAGGATCACCCCTAGGTATTTGCACGTTTATTCCCCCTTGATGTCTAAGCTAAGAGCGGATACCTCCTCTTTGCCTAAAAATAGATATTCACATTTTGGAAAGTTCAATGTTAAGCCTCCGGCCTCATATTCCTGCTCCCTCAGTTGTCTTATCATGTAACTAAGATCGTGATCGTCTTCCACTAACACGATCTGATTATCCCGGTAGAATCGTGCACAATCTTCTCCCACCCTTATTCCCATACTTCGCCACTTTCTACTCCATTTCTTTAGACACCTGTCCAGATAGACTTTATATAAGGTGGGAGGTTAACAGAAGCCTTGTTTCGAGATCCTCCGTTCTTTTTAACATTGCGTACATTTTTTAATAGTTAAGAATTAAGCAACTAAAGATTCTAAAATGTACAAGAGTATAAAATTATTACCAAATTTAAAGAGATAATAAAACAACTTTCTACGCCCTATGAATATCTTCTACTCGACACTACCATTCTACGACAGTGAAAGTAAGCACGATAAAGTAAACAAATTTAGTTTATAAAATAATTTAAGCTTTGGTTATTGGTAAATTTGATGAAA
>JBAIZL010000021.1:486164-496164 GCA_036971475.1 Prosapia bicincta | reverse complement strand
TGAATAATTACTTGCTATTAAAAATTCGTAACACATTTCCACTTTCACTTAAATGGACAAATTGGTTTCAGTTTAATTAAAGCAAATATGTTCTTTGGAGTGTATCTGTGTTTGCGCGTACTCTGTACAACAAGTAGAAACTAAGATCTTAAAAGTCTTGACTAAACGTAAATGATTTACCAAAGTTCGTCTCAGTAATTAAAATAACGCCTAAACGCCCATGCTGGGTTTTATTCGATGTGTTGACCAATAGCAACACTTCCCTTATGTTGACCCTTCTTATAACTAAAATACAACACAAAACTAGTATTTTTTAACGTAGAAGCTTAGGGTCATTCCCTTTACTTTATCTTGGCTGCCATTATTTTTATAGGGAGTATGTATGATCACGTTACACTTTTAATATGAAGGAATAAAATTGTATTTAATTATCTATATTAGCTCTCTCTCTCTCTCTCTCTCTCTCTCTCTCTCTCTCTATATATATATATATATATATATATATACATATATATATATATATATATATATATATATATATGTATATATATGTATATATATATAGGCTATATAGAGAGAGAGAGAGAGAATAAATCTTTTTATTCATCCTCACTGAAGTTCAAATACATTTTTCTGAACTTGTAGAAGATGACACTTGATGTTAATATAATTTTTTTCAAATATTATTTAATTATTTAAATATAATAAATGATAAGCTATGGGTAAAAAACCATTCACAAAAGGGGCAAGATATGCAATATAGCTACTACAACTACTACAACACATTTGTTCTAAAATAAGTGATAACATATGATTTCATAAAACAGCTGATTTTATGGTATAGGGCATAGGGGCAAGCGATAAAGGTCATCTGTGCATTCCGTAACTTGTCCTCGCAACAAGGATGAATAACGAATAAAATTAATTACAATTAGAGTTGACAGGTGAATGCCCCTCCCCAGGTATTTGGAAAGAAGGCGATCCTTGCATAATAACATTTTATTTTACATAAAACAATTTATAATCTCTTCATATATAAAATCTGTATTTGTAGCGAAAAAAATAATTGGAATTTTTCGATGTGATATAATTTATTTTTACTATATATACTTTCTATGCATATAAAGCAAATATTATTTAATATGATAACATTTTACTTTACAATATAAACTGATGTGATTAGATGGTGCGTTGTCGGTCCTTTGGCTACGAGATAATCAAACAAGCGTGCGGAGGTATCAAAGGGAGGCGGACCAAAAAGCTAGTTCAGTTTACGTAATTTTAGCATATCAATCGGGCGAGGCGCGTGTTCCATGTGCCGGTGCCCTGCTCTGGTCAAAGCGTTTAACACGCTACGCCACACTATTCATGTGTTTGCTTGCCGGCCAATGTTATTGGTTTCAATCTCACTATGTTCCCAATAATTTATAGCATCCGGATTTCCTATCAATACAGATTGTACCTGTTAACACTGATAGAACCGTCACAATTATAGTATATTTATAAGTTTAAAACTATAGGTGGTAAATTTCTCGGGCCGAAATCAAAAAATTCTAATGACAAAATATTACTCCAAGTTACACACATCGATTACTCCTTCGTAGTGGCATGTCTACCATTGATTATTTCAAGCTCTGAAATGATAATTAATTGATTTGATTTTTATAACTTCTAAACCATATAGGCCCATGTACAGTACTTTACGAATGTTCAATGAATTACGCATATTGATAGATATGTACATAAATATATATAATAAATATATTAAAAACCATGTAACAAGTAAATATATTGTATATGTGTGCGTATGTTATGTGCTTGTTATGTGTCCGTGGAATACTCCTCTTACTAGGTGCTGCTATTCTGTACCGTCCCTAGACGGTTCTCGAGAAGTTTGGTGCAGATCCATTTACAGAGCTCCACCCAAGTGGCTTAGGATGTTCAGTAACTGATGTATGTATGTATGTATCTTATGAACGCCTAAACCACTGAAGATTTTAACGACATTTTGGAGAGGTTGTTTAAGATATTTTCAGTATGGTTTTCGTGAAGTTTAATGTAGATGCATATACAGGGGTTTGCGCCTGAGACTTAAGATTGTTCAAAAATTGATGCGTGTGTGCGTGCGTGTGTGTGAGTGTGTGTATATATGTGTGTGTGTGTGTGTGTGTGTGTGTGTGTGTGTGTGTGTGTGTGTGTGTGTGTGTGTGTGTGTGTGTGTGTGTGTGTGTGTGTGTGTGTGTGTGTGTGTGTGTGTGTGTGTGTGTGTGTGTGGTGTGTGTGTGTGTGTGTGTGTGTGTGTGTGTGTGTGTGTGTATATGACGTATGAGCGCTTAAACCCCTTAACATAAGTTAATGAAATTTGGAGGGATTGTTTAACATATTCCCAGGATACGTCGTGTTAGATGTGGTGTTTATCTATCCAAAACGCTCCGCCCCATAGGTTTAGGATGCCTGAAAAACCGACGGACGTCTATCCCCCATAAACAGAAGTAAATAGAGTTTGGTGTGTTTTATTTGTCTTATGAACGCCTAAACCACTGAACATAAGTTAAGGAAATTTGGAGGAATTGTTTAACATAATTCTAGGATGGTTCGTGTAAAGTTTGGTGTAAATTAGACGACAGGGCTCCGCCACATAGGCTTAGGATGATTCAAAAACCGATTGAATAATGTATGTATCTTATGGACGTCTAAACCTCTGGACAGAAGTTGATGAAATTTGAAGGGTGAATTTAACATATTCCCAGGATGGTTCGTGTTACGTTTGGTGTAAATCCATACACAAGTCTCCGCCTTAGAGGCTTTAGATGGTACAGTGTACAGCCTTCCATAAGTCTAATGTTAAAATTTATGTCTATACTAACGTTACTAAAACTGATTTTAAAAATTATAAACATAATCTAAAAATAAAATATACGTTTTTGATGAATTTAAACTGTTTAAAATTAGATTATATAAGTCAGTAAAATTCTACTTTCCAATTTAATCTCGTTTAATTTAAGCTTCTTCAATCTAAATCTGCTCTTTATCGGAGTTACAGATAGTAGTGTCAAACATGTCCTTGCATGTGTAGGATGTTACCAAAATAAGTATCACAAAGTAATGTCGATCGAAATGCACTATTTACGGCGAAGCTCCGGTAAATCGAAACCTGAAAGGGCGAGAAATCAAGACGTACAGAAAAGAAGATGGATAAAAGCACAAGGAAGGAAATAGAAGGAAGGCAATTAGCATGGTTTGGACATGTGAAGAGGATGACAGGTGGCCCCGAAAAGTATTAGAGTAGATGTCTTCTGGGAGAAGAAAGAGAGGATTTCCACGAAGATGTTGGCGTGATGGCATCTGTGAAGCAATGATTGTAAGAAACCTAGAATGGCATCAACGTAAGACAAGAGAGAATGGAAATCGGGGACGGAGAGGCGGCGACAGCTGTACTTAATGCGTTATATATATATATATATATATATATATATATATATATATATATATATATATATATATATATATCAATAATAATTCGTAAACAATTGGTGCAGAGTTTCACGTTTTCTAAAAATCTGAAAATTACCAAGACAGACTCTCATTATTTCTTTACTTTATTTTACAATATATATTTTATATTCAGTTTTATATACTTATACTTATAGTTATACAATATTTATATTTATATTTATATTTATATTGTATTCAGATGCAATAAAGTTGAAGAAACTAAAATACAACCTCCAAATAGAAATAAACATTCATGATTTCATTGTAATTTTGTAGAAATAAAACTACTGGTTTGGGAGTCTATTTGCGACTGGTTTCCATAACGTATTCGTTACATCTTTACTATGTTATCATCTACGTTATAGAAATGCCACCACTAAATTAATAACTGAAAATATTTGACTGGTAAATCTGTAGATTTTTTGTAAAATATTAAATCCCAGCGCATGTAATATAAAGATTTATTTGTAATTATTCTTTAAAATATCTTCTATATTGACAACAGTTCCAATAGCTTTTTGGCTAACAAGTTGAATATAATCACATTGACCAGGCGTCATATCCCCCATTAACTGAAAGAAATAATTCCAACCATGATATTCACATTTGATTGAATATTGTATTGAAATGTGTACATACATCTTTACATATTACACGTTATGTCATAAAGCCTATATTCTAACAACATTGTATTTACCGATCCGAAATTGAGGTCGTTTATATAATCTGAATGGTTCTAGATTGCATGCAATAATGGCGCCTGATTAGCAGCCCCGTCAATAGCGTACCTGAGCTGGCCGTTTGAAATGTTTGCCCGAGTTTTACATTATGCAGAGAGACCGTGCAATATTATGTGGGCTACAAATTAGGAAAATTGTAGGCTGGCTTTTTGGAACGCCAAGCTTTGATGTGACTACAAGGCCCATTTGATTACTAGAGCAGATAAAGCACGGATATTGTTCGGTGAAATTTTATCCAGAGATGTAATAAAATGTAATGTGTTATTTCACACACACACACACACACACACACACACACACACACACACACACACACACACACAAACACAAACACACACACACACACACACACACAAACACACACACACACACACAAACACAAACACACACACAAACACAAACACACTCCCACACACACGCACTTATATATATATATATATATATATATATATATATATATATATATATATATATATATATATATATATTCATTTGCTTCTAAATAAGGCATTCTAATGAAAACCTTTTATCTAAAATCTGCATTGAGAAGATATTTTTATATTCTTTTTGTTTCAGGTAAGCCCTGAGATTCAGTTCTGTAATCACTCAATTGGAGAAAGAAAGTGAGTTAGAACTTTGTATTTATTTTTAATTTTAAAATAGGATTTATAACTTGTGTCAGTAGACTTTAGTAGTTTTATAACATAAGTTTTCATTAATAAATCATCTAACATAATATTTATTACTCTATGTTCAGAACTTGCTTTAAAAATGTTTTTTTAAATATTTTTCTGGCTTTCTAAATTAAAAAGCTGAATTATAATCGTGGGTGTAAAAACAAATAATCGTGGGTGTTTGAAGTTATTGTTACTGTATTTATATATTTTTTCTTTTACTAAGTCAAAACGTGGCTGTACTTCAGACGGTTTAAACAGTTTTGGAAACACAATATATATATATATATATATATATATATATATATATATATAAAGAAACAGGACAAAATACAAATACAAGAATGATTCTTGTATTTGTATTTGGTCATATTTCTTTATTAATACACAAGAATACATATTGCGATATGTATATATATAAAATTGAAAAGATTCATAGTCATGAACATTTTAACTTCCCCACAAAAAGGTTTTATGAATATAATGTTTTCATTTCGAAAGTAAAGGCGTTGTTCGCAAATGTAAATTTTATATCGTTTTTTTATAAACATTTCTGAAGGTATTTATTATTTTAAATAATATCAATAACATTTACTTGTTACAAATAATTTTGTTAAAAATACATGATAGACCATTCCTGACAGGTGTGAAATAAAATGTATTCATTTATTTACAATAATAAAACAATAGTGTGTTTTTAACTCTATTCTAGCGTTGAAGGTTAGATTAGTGAACCAACAACACTGTTGTCTTATTGACATAAGTAAATAAATTCTAGCTGTGGGAAAAAGCAGATAGTGGAAAACATTTTTTTAAAACTCTATATCACGTATAAAATTTGTGTAATAGTTTTTAAAACTAAATTAAGAAAATTAATCCAAAATAAAAATTTGAAGTATTGAATAAAGCCAATAACCTATATCTAAGATTGTGTAAAACGTTAGCAATTGCCAGGTGCTTAATAAAATATAAATCTATTAAGAACCATTGAATATCCAGCCTAATATGTTTGTAGCACAAGTAAAACGTACTACAATTACTCTTGAACTATATAAAAGTGAAATAATGATTTTGCAGTTTAACAACTTAAATAATAAATAACAAACATAAGCACAAGTGCTATAAGACAATATAGCTCTTACAGTAATAAATTAATGAAAATAATAATAAATAGAAGAAAATTTCAATAAAAAACTATTAAACAGTTACATAGATGGTAAAAATATAAAACAGTAAGACCGTTAGTACCAAAGTATCGAAATCATACTAAAAGAAAGCACCATCTCTATTTTGCATTTGGTTTATATAATTGTTAAACAACTCTACTTTCTAAAATATGATTTTGATTTAATTTCCACTTCAAGCTTATTACATTTTACTTTAAAAACTTGTTTAATTAATATTACAACGTTTGTTTTGACAAAATGTTTGTGAAAGTGTTTTGTTTATGTAAAGCACGTGATATGTTACAGGTTGCTGAATATGTTTGGCATTGAACAAAGTGGGACATATCCAAAACCAATTGATTATATACAATTTCAAAAACATTGAGGTTAACAAGACAGATTGCATAAGTTGAACTTTAGAGCTGTTGTTAAATAAAGTTGTATTTAGTTTAAGTTGAGTTTAGTTTAAGAAGTTCAAGCTTTTTAGCAAATTAATGTAAAAGCATAAAGGCCTTGTTAATAACAGCAACAAAACCAACCAAAAAAACACAATTCCCTGATATATTTTTAACTTTAAAAACAGAGTATGACATAAAAATTCCTATATAATACATTGGCACGAAATTATTCTTTAGTTACATTCAAGCCAAGACAACCACTACCATAGTATAGAGTACATATTTTAAACATTAAAAAAAAATTAATTAAATAATCAATTAATAATTTTCCTTATTGATTTACCAATAGAATCATGTAACAAAAAGAACCATAAATCATATGTTATTATTTTTAAATTTTTAACAGGAATATATATATATATATATATATATATATATATATATATATATTGGCTTAATAATGGAAATTCTTTGATACTCATCTTCACTTCTGTTAGGAATTTGTATTTACTAGAAGATATTTTTCTGCCTTTCTTAACATTATGATATTTTTCTCTGTTGACGCGTTTCGTAATGACTCTATTTTAAAAACTTTTAGAGCACTTTTCAAGTTTTTTGAAAACAGAGTCATTCTGGACCGCGTCAACAAAAGAAACAAGTGTGAACATATATATATATATATATATAAATTCGCAATATGTTTTCTTGTGTATAATAAAGAACAAAAGTCAAAATACAAATACAAGAATTATATTTCAATTTACAATTCAAAGCTTTTCGTTGGCTAACAGTACCAACATCATCAGGAATATTAAACAATTGTTTAATATTCCTGATGATGTTGGTACTGTTAGCCAACGAAAAGCTTTGAATTGTAAATTGAAATATAATTCTTGTATTTGTATTTTGACTTTTGTTCTTTATATATATATATATATATATATATATATATATATATATATATATATATATATATATATAACCATATATAAATTTTATTTCAAATTATATTTTTATTAGGGATAATCTAATTATATTTTTTTATACTTTTCTAAAATTTAACTTACATGTTACCTTATTGTGTTTGTTAATATATCAGTTTCTATATTCTAAAGTTGAAAATCAGTTTAAACATAACATATACTACAATGAAAATATTGGAAAGAGCTCCAAAACCACAAAAATAATAAAAAAAACATCAAATAAAACAAGTTACTTAAGATTAAACCCTTATGTACATTTCGATGACCACGTCATCATCATCAGAGGGTCTTATTACAAACTTTCAATCTAGCAGACAAGAAGTTACAAACCAGAGTTAACTATAAGGCTTTAATCTTAAGTAACTTGTTTTATTTGTTGTTTTTGTGGTGTTTGGGATGTTTCCAATATTTTCAGCGCAATATATTGTAGCCACTGTGCTTTTGATACAACAAATACTGTTATTTGAAATGTAGATGTTCAATCATTCGGAAGTATGTTTACTTAAACTTTCAGAATCTTATTTCAAAAATTATATTTTTAGATATTTATATAGGTATATCAAGTGATATTAGTAAATTTTAGATTAATTATTAAATAATAAAAGTAAGATTAAGGTTATTTAAGTTGGAATATATAATTAAAGGTTCCATACAAAATTGAAATCCTGTAACAACGGTTTGTAGTAGCGATTTTATTTAAATTAAATATGTATATGTACTTGTGAAGGCAACCATGTACTACCCTCATTATTACTTAGTCACTCTCTATTTACTGCTGTTTACACAAAATAATAATAAAGATCAGATAATAAAGTAACTGCCCAAGGCTTTACATATTAGCTTTCACATTTAGTCATCTTCATTTTGTGTGTGTAGTTTCGTTACATAGTAAGACTTATTTTACTCTCTTTATACTTCCATTTGCGGGTTTCTCTCTAAAGACGTACAATGTTATCCTCACCCTTCTGCTACATCGTGTAAAGATCTCTTATTACGCGAATCTAATCCATCACACTCATGCTAAGTGCAACTCTCCTCATGTGTTATCCTCAAGACCTTTGTAGTGACGTAATCTTAAATTAATTACAAGTGAAAGTAATTAGAAATAGCCCAACCCGTTCACAGAGCACACCATCTGGCACGCAGTGGACCTAACTGAGAGATCGTGCGTGCTTTATAGTTCATGCCTTGATTTGTCCATTTACACCTGTTCCGTTGTCGGCCCAACTTTACCTTTGTCTTACAGTAACGATTCTATTTATAAATACTGTACAAATAACCTCCATCTAACTAACAGTAGTTAGTAAAAAAAGTAAATTTTAGGAAGAATCAGTTTTAGTGCCTTCACTACACTTTTTCCGGTTTTAAACAATTCCGTAACATCTTTAAAATTAATATTTTAAATATAGGTAAATTACTTTAACTAATGAATTTATTTTTAGCCCATTATTGGAAGAAGATTTAAAATTTGGTTTAAAAATATTACTATGTATTTACCAAAGCTACTGCTACACTAGACTATATCTTTTACTTATGTCTGTTTATTTACAGTATTCAGGATGGTTTCATTGTGTTGTTTTATACTTTTTTTGTGATATCTAGATGTTTAGCGACTCATGTGTTTATCTCGGCCTGCATGGCAGTCATTTCTTTACATCCATCTCTTAAACGTGTATTATTTTTTATAAATAAATGAGTTTTATATATATATATATATATATATATATATATATATATATATACATATATAGTTATTCTTCATTTTCTATTTTGGTTTTATTTATATCATATATTTTTGTTTGTTTTCATAGTATCATTTTGTTGATACAGTTCAAACAGTTTTTTTTGAAAAGTCAAGTCCTTACTATTATGTTATTTTATCCATAGATTTTTCAGTAATTACATTCAAGTACCTCTTCTCTTTGTTTCCCCTTTGGTTAGCAATATTTTTCATAAGAAACAACAAAACACACTACAAGACACATGAAAAACACATTTAAATAATAATAACAATTCTAGTGAGATAATAAAGCTCCAAGTCAGATCAACAATGCGTTGGAAACAACATTTAAGTGTCTAAGAACTGTTATTAACTGGTATTCCAGTTCCATCGGCGTAGACAACTGTTGATTAGTGCAAACATTTACTCACAAAATCTACAGATAACTTACTTAAAACAATTCCTCTTTATATAAAATAATATATTAGTTATTTTTATTTAGTTTTCTTTTTTTTAACGTTTTAATAATTATTATTCATATTTATATTTTGTTTTCAATTATTTTTACTTTAATTTCTAGAATAATTAATATTTAAACTCGGTCAAACGATTTAGATCGCATAATGGCTGCCCTCGGGTGCATACTTGTGATTGGAGATCCACTCAATAGAAGAGGAGGCAGAAGGTTAAACACAGGTGAGCTGTTTTCAGTCTTCCGTAGATGCATGCAATAGTTTTATTATTACTATTAAGAATAATAATAATGCACTGTTTGTAAAATGTGTGTTAGGTTTTATTGGGGTATTGGAAATGCTTGTCATGAG
>JBAIZL010000021.1:461164-481164 GCA_036971475.1 Prosapia bicincta | reverse complement strand
CATAACGGTACACCACACCTTGTGACAACGGAAATGTCACACAGCTCGCAGTCTACTACAACCTCCGGTCAGTGATGCCCGATGATGGAGGCACTACCAATCTTTGAAAGTTAACTCGGATAAATACCAAGTAAAATTCTTGTTTAAGTACATATAGTGAAAGTGATAAGTGAATACAAGACACACACACACACACACACACACACACATATATATATATATATATATATATATATATATATATATATATATTGTTAATATTATCAATCGTTAAAAAAATTCATGCACTTAAGTTCAAATACATTTTTTCAAGCTGTAGCAGCTGATTGATGGTAACACAGTTTTTTGAAATATTTATTCATTAAATGAATTTTAAAAAGATATGCCTCAGTCGAATTCGAACTGAAAGACTACGTGTTTTAAATCCAGCACTTTGCCACTAAGCCAACTTTGTCATAGCTAGAAATCTATTACTGAAAATTATATATGAAAGTATAAGAGAAAGGTTAAATTATAAGAGACAGGTTCCTTGCAATATTGAAGCATTACATGAGAGGGATAGAATGGGAAGTTATAGACCACCATCACCTTAATAAATTAAAAAGGGAAAGAAAGAAAGCTAAAAAATTATTCTTATTATTCTTCTTCTTATTATTATTATTATTACTAAAACTCGAAGGGACCTTACTGGTGTAGAGAACTTAGCTGCAGCCTTTGTACTCTTTTCCCATCCCTACCACAGGACTAGCTAAGCTAATAAATAGTGACATACAAGAATAATAGTCTAACACCACATACTGAATAAAGAGGCATATGGAATATTGCAAGAAAATTCACTTTCTATTTTACACTTGATATTGTCTTTCCGTCATATGTATATACATATTAACTGTAATTATAAATTAGAAAGAAATAAAAATTAAATTTCTCTTTGTTGGCAAGTAAAAGTAGGAATTTACTTAATTTTTTCTTACACAACTTGTTTATTAAATAATATAAATGAAGCAACGAATCCTGTACGTTAGAAGACATTATATGAGCATTGCGTTTTGAGAATATAAATGAAATATCAAGAAAGGTTAAACAATTATCTGACCAATCAAACACTCACATTCTCAGCAACATCTCTTTGTGACGCATAAATTATCTGTGTGCTAACTAAAGCAGTTAGTTTCACGATCTACAGCATTACAGAGTTTCTATAACCTGTTACTTGCGCCCAAGACACAAAGAGGCCTCTCCCGGATGCTTAAGCTATGGCTCGCCTGATCAGGCCGCTAACCATATACTTGTTACCCAAATTGAAATCTGGGTCAGGCTGGCTTCGGATACACTAATTACAAGTCCCAGTTTAACTTTTGCCCGAGAAAGTGCAACCACCGTCAGTACGTAATTGCTGTGCACACTGTGTGCGCTGCAGATGTTGCACTTTTTTGGGGGTAATTTTAAGTGTGTGAGTTAAATATTTTGTAAGGGGCAGTACATGTGCATGTACTTGTTATAGTTGTGTTGACTTACATATAATGGACACATACAATCTGTATAGGGGAAAGACTTATCATTATAATATAAAGTGTATGCCTACTTTAAAAATCGTAAATAAATCCCCTAAATCTTGAAAAACAAATAAATATCGTGATAAAGATAAAGAATAAAGGGCTGTGTCCTAATAATATCTATCATTTTGAATACATTAAGATAACTTACCTTTGTGTGATTCATGATATTAAAATGGTTTTCGCTTCTGTACCTATTTTTCATAAAACGATTTTGTTTGCTTTTACAAAAGTCAAAATGAGGTTGGGATATTTGTCTTTTAATTTTAAAAAAATATCTCAGGTTTTCAACTACTTTTGCGAGTTTGACAAAAAACAATTTTTTTCCTAATAGAAGAAGCAATACGCTATTAAGGAAAAACGATTTAAAAAAAACAGCTGATTCTAACCATCATTATTCTTTAAAAGGTTTCTCTTTTAACATCCATCAAATTTCGCCTCCATTATGTTCTATTTTTTTATTTAGGTCTTATATAGATTTACAATCGGCCTCAAGTTTTTATATTTTTTCGTAAAATTTGAATATCACAATTATTTTCAAATATGTCAAACATCAATATAAATAGTTAAAATTATTATCGTTCTTTAACTGAAGCAAACATTTTGTTTGTAATTTTTAATATATTTTGATAAATGAAGATTGTCCCTTGCATCGTTGGGTACAATGTAAACCTATATAGTCATTCATAATTCCTGATACATTCTACAAGCACTTTATGTTCGAAAGTTATTTTACATTATTTGTCATGAGATTCCCAGCTTCACCAGAGTTATCTATTTATACCCTGACCTTGAGTTATAGAGTCAATTTGAGTTGAATAAAATACATGTCTTTATGTGAGACAGTTATATGTCAGTCAGGTTGTAATACGTTTAGTGTTAAAAGTATAACTTTGACGGATCCTCGATGGTCAAAAGAAATGAGGCACATACGGTAACCCAATAGAAAACCTTTAGTTATGTATACACGTTCTTAGTGTATTAATGTCCGTTTGTTGACTATGTGGCTTATCCTATCTAACTAACAAACTTTATTATGAAATCCTAGGTAATATATATATATATATATACACAAAATTATATTCTCCAGGATCATGTACAAACAGGATCAGAAATATTTCGAATGATACCTATATATCTTATTAAATATTTATTCATTTTCAGTGTCTTTGAGTGATAGATTTCAGTCATTCACTCAAATATTGACGTTAGGTGAAGCATATCACATTTATAACACTAATGTTCTCCTGTTATTATCATGGTAAGATCTCTTGTTTCTCTTACTGTAACAGCAAAATGCACAAAACCAAAACACGATATTTCATTTCAAGCAAACTGTTCCCAAATCTATTCAGAATATTCTACTGAAACGGAAAATAATATGTGTGTTACTTTTAAACTCTATTAAACGCATCGAGGATTATTCCTTAAAGTATCTGGGTGCTTTAATTTTACCGTTTTATTTAATTCTTTTTTTTAGTTGAATTGAAGTGTATTGAAAGCCCTAGGTATCGCTAGCCCTGGGTGTTACAATCCGTAGGGGACACAAACAGTAGATGTCGCAATAGGTGTTTCATTATTTAAACGTAACTTGGGTTTTCATTTTATTTTATTTTGCCCTCACACACACACACACACACACAAACACAAATACACACACACACACACACACACACACACACACACACACACAACACACAAACAAACACACACACTGTGAGTAATACACCTCATGTTATTTATTCTTTCCTGAGACATAATATTTTTAAAATGTCTAAATGACCAGCTGAGTGAATCGTTATAATTAGAATTATTTTACGTTTATCCTTCTTCAATATGGTAATTTTTTAATCGAAGTTCTAAATTCACAGAAGAAGGATTTCGTTGTGATAAATGGTGAATGTAAAATTACAAGAGAGACATCACTTGGTGCAGGGACAGTGAGGTAGAAAAATTAGCGTAACACGCGAGCGTACCCACTCTCAGACAAACTGATGGTGTCGCGACATTGTGGTTACGTCTCTATCGCGTTCTCACTTAGTTATTATTCTTCTTAATTTGTGTTGTCTCTGGTTTTATACGTTGCTAAAATACATCGACATACTTTTGTTTAAACCAAACATTAGCATTAATAAATTTCTTGAGTAGGCTACTGAGACATATTCTTAACTAAATGAACAAAAACCCATTAGCAACGATGTATTTTTTATCCTGACGTACATTTCGATTACAAAGTAATCATCTTCATATAAAAAGGGCAAACAGTACTTATGAAGATTATTACTGGTTAATTAAGAAATTGTTTTATAAAAACAGATTTTTAAATTGTGGTTAGAAATTTTTATTTATCTATTTAAAGTTAATCATTGCTGGTACCTATCTAACTTAATAAATTCCTTAACCACAAATATTCCCTCCCAGAATGTTAGTTCTAGGTGGAGTGGCCTTACTAGAACCATACGGAATTCCAAGACGTAATGTGAGTTCCCGTTTCTACCCTAGACACTACTTGTCACAGGTTGAGCCAACGTGTTTGTTGGAAATACCACAAATATTCTCTGCTGAAATGTTAGTTCATGGTAGAGCTGCATCGCTAGGGCCGAACGGATTTCCAACACGTAATTTCAGTTCCCTTTACTACCCTAGACACTCCTTGTCTCAGGTTGAGCCAACCGGGGGGTTGGGAAATAACAAAAAATTCATCGACACTATTGGGGATCGAATGCAGAACAAAATATCATTTATATTTTTCACTTGAAAAACATTGTACAATAACTTAAATGTAATTTGAAACAAATGAAAGGTCCTAATTAGAATCTCTAATAATATATTTATGAATCACATGTTTACCACCTTGATCGTAATGTGTCTTAAATAGCTCATTGTATTTATTTACAATCAAGGTTTATTCTGCCATTATTGTGTATGTATTAGGGGGCTGCAGTGGTCTTATGCAGCTTCCGTGGACACCTCTTAGTTCACTTGGGTTTACTTAAGCGAATGGAACCAAGTTTAAGCCCCCTCACCGCGTCAAGGTGAGTGTCCACGAGGGGGAAAGACAAAAAGCCAGAAAAATGTTGAATAAATTTAGGACACCCGAAAATAGAAGCAAATACAACCAGGCGTCGGCTAAATGTAAGAGAGCAATAAAAGAGGCTAAAAGGACCTCTTGACATGACTTCATAGGTAGCATCAATTCAAACACACCTTGCTCAGCTGTATGGAAAAGATTTAAAGTAATTCAGGGAAAATCTGAATCTAATCATTTAGATCACAAATCCGGATGTGATGATCCGAACTACTAATGAAAATGACATTGCTAATGCATTCAACAAATTTTATGTCAAAAAGTCAGGTATTGAGAAAAATTGGCCCACTTATCTTCATGAGAAAAATAGCTTTCCTACAACTTTGAATGAAGCAATTTCCCAAACGGGATCTGTGATAAACCTTTCACAGAAACTGAAATGAAGGCTGCAGTAGCACAATTGAAGTCATCTACGCCAGGAGAAGATAACATTCATAATTTAATCTTACAGCATTGTTCTGAGTCATTTATGGAAGAAATAAGATGCAATTTTACACAAATCTGGGAGACAGGTAACATACCACAAGAATGGAAACAGGCTATAATTATTCCAATTGTAAAACCAGGAAAATCTCCTGAATTTGCTTCTTCTTACAGGCCTATAGCCTTGACATCATGTCTCGATAAACTTTTGGAGAGACTGGTTAATAACCGCTTAACCTGGAGGCTTGATAATTAAAATCTGCTGAGTTCATGTTTTTCGGGTTCAGACCTAAACGAAGCACCTGTGATGCTTTACTAAACTTTACAGAACAAAATGTGTACATCAGCGGTGTTCATCGATTTCGAAGCAGCCTTTGATAAGGTCTCACGCATATCTATTATTTCGCAGTGTATGGAAATCGGTTTAAAAGGGAGGATATTGAAATACATTGTAGACGTCCTTAAGGATAGAAAAATTAAAACTAAGATCAATGATACCTACTCTGAAGAAGAATATACTCTAGACGGAATATCACAGGGGTCGGGTATTAGTCCTACTCTTTTTAACATAACGATGCAAGATTTAGGGAATATAGACCTTCCAGGCATCGGCATGGCTATTTTTGCAGATGATGTCACTATCTGGGCCACTGATAAAGACCCAACTGCTTCTACTCACCAACTACAAAAGGCACTTAACAAAATCTCTGAGTGCTCTGAAAAATGGGGACTAACCATTTCAATATCAAAAACTGAAGTATGCTTCTTCTCCAGGCGATACTTGCACAAAACTATAAACCAGTTATAAACTTAAATGGAAACGTACTGCGGCATAACCCAAATCCTGTACTTCTGGGTATTAAACTGGATCTAAAACTACTGTGGAAAGAGAGTGTCAATTTCATAGCGGACAAATGTGCAAATAGAATAAAAGCGTTGAAATTATAGCCAGCGGGACATGGGGAGCAGATAGATATATGTTAAGGCAATGTTATTTGTCCTTTGTAAGATCAAAAATCATGTATTGTTGTGAGATTTGAGGTGGAACAGCTGAAACTCATATTCGAAAATTACAAATATTACAGAACTCATCTCTGAGGATTTGTGGGGGTTGTCCAAAAACCACAAGTTTACAGTCTATGGAAATTGAACTGTCAGTCATGCCCTTTGACTTATATATAAAAGATCAGAATGCTGAAGAAACATTTTCAGATGAAGGCAATTTCGCTTAACACTCTTTCTAACATTGCATTGGTAACTAACATCCGACAGTCACTGTTCTACCATCATAACAAACCCTGCGAATCATTAAGCATAATCAGAAAAAATTCCAGTTGTTTTGGAACAACAACCCTGGCTTCGAATCCCAATAAAAACCAATCTTGAAATTCCTGGTTCACTCACAAAAGAAGATTCACCTCACCTACTAAAATCTGTCACTATGGAATTGTTAAACACCACAATAACAACTTTGTAAAAATCTACACAGATGGTTCCGTTGACAAAGAGAACCATAGGGGAGGTGCAGCTTTTCATTGTCCAGAATTAAACAAGGATTACTATGTGCTCTGCGATTCATCTTCAAGCATGAATGCTGAATTGATGGCCTTAAATGCTGCTTTAGTTTTTTGCAATACTATTGATGCACAGAACATCTGCATTCTCACTGATTCTAGGTCTGCCCTTCAAGCCCTTCAAGTACAGCACACTACAGACTACCATTTTCGAACATCTGAAATAACTAAATTGTTAAAAAACTTAGAACAGAAAAATATTGTATTTCAATGGATCCCTAGTCATTGTGGTGTTTCTGGGAATGAGGAGGCTGACCGATCTGCCAAGGCGTCTTGCAACTTGTTTCCATCTCGAAAGTTGTTATTCCTTAACTAATTGCAAAGAGGCAGTTGAAAAAGAATCTCCATCTGTTGGAGTAAGAAATGGAGAGAATGCAATACTGGGCGCGAATACTATTCATTACAAAAACAACCTGATGATACAAAGATCTTCAAGTCATTATCACGTTCAGTGGCATCTTTTGCGGCACGAGCTCGTATGGGACACATTGTCGCTAATAAATATTTGAAAAGGTTCCATATTACTAACGACTCTACCTGTGGAGTGTGCAGGCAAGAAGAGGAAACATTAGAGCACATACTTTTGGAATGTCCTGTAACAGCAGCAACAAGGAGTCCCTTGATAAAACATTTAGGACGGGACATTACCCTGGACAGAATCTTGAAAGAAAGTTGTTTCTGGCCATTGACAGAGTGTGTGTATAGGAGACATCGAGCCATCGAGGCCAACCTTGGAAGCTCGTAATAAGACGGAAAAAGTAAGTCATTTACAATTAAGGTAATATTTAATTTTTGTTTTATCCTCAACATATCAAAAGTCATAGTTCTTACTCATTATTGTCGACGCGTTTTGGAATGTCTCCATTTTCAAAATATCAACTACACTCTTTCACTATCTGAAATCTATACTATATCTAAAAATTTTGGATAGCATAAGAGTGTAGTTGAAGCTTTGAGAATGGTAACATTCCGAAACGCGTCAACAAAGAACATTGTTTTAAGGTTATGCAAGGCAGAAGAGTACGCTTAAACTCTTATCAAGGTAATCAAAGTTTTGCTAAACAAATAAAACTGAACGCATACATCCTAGTACTGAGTGTTATGCTATGAATCCATTAGGATTGTAATCATTATATGAAATAATAAGGTATAATTATTCCTTTATTTATGAATAGTGAGAATTATTTTATCGAGTCTTGTATGATTCCTAATCTTATTTTTGAAAATTGTAAGTGTTTTAATAGCATATTAAATAAATAAGATGCAATTATAAATATCTACTTATTAATGTGAAACAAGTGTTTGCTTCTATTACCGGTATTAGGTGGACAATAAAAATATACTTCTTTTAACATAAACAAGTATGTAAGCAACATTTTTTTAAGTCATTTCCTACTTATATTTACAAAGAAAAATCTTATTTTAGTTACTTTTTATTAAATAATTACAATTAATGTAAATAAAGTAACATAGCCTATATGCTTTTCTCTCAAATAAAACTAAAATTAATACTTTAAATTTATTATGAATCAATATTTGAAAAATAACGTTTTTTCTTTCATATAAGACTAACATTTTTTAACTAATGACTTTATTATTTCTAAGAATTGGTAAAGCTTTATTACCATCTAGCGCCTTCCACAACAAGAATAAAAGCATGTACTTTAACTTCAGTGAATGAATGAAAAGTATTTTATTAACGTTTGAAATTTTGAACAAGATGTTTCTATGGTGCGTACCTTGAAAAAGCTGGGAGAACATTATAAAAACATGTACTTTAACTTCAGTGAATGAATGAAAAGTATTTTATTAACGTTTGAAATTTTGAACAAGATGTTTCTATGGTGCGTACCTTGAAAAAGCTGGGAGAACATTATAAAAACATAATGAAGAAACAAATATTATTCCTTGCGGGACGTAACATTGTTTTTGTCTCTATCTAACGAACCTTTGAAGTCAGATATGCTTATATAATTAAAGATAAACGCGTGCATAATTGATGGTAATTGCTTGGAGTATTTTATTACTCATCGTCTGAACTACTCAAGACAAGAGAATTTAATTTGATTGCTTTCTTTCTTTAAACTCTTTCGCTGGTGGTCGGTTTAATTTAGCAATGGCTTTTAGAGCCGGAGGTCTGTAGCTTACATGTCGGTGGAGGCTTTCTTACAACGCTGGGAAATTGACGTATGAATCGTTTAAAATACTAATCTTAATTAACTTAAACCGCTTTTATGGTATTAGTTCGGGTTTATTGTGATGAATCAATAGGACACGTGTGTCGATGGGGCAGCGTAATTCCGTCGGTTATATTCTGTTTCTTAATCAAAGTAAAATAACTATCGTATATACTTATTGTATTGATCATGATAAAAAGGGACATAATTTTCATAATAATTTATCAGACATAAATATCTAGAAACCAGGCTTAAATAACGTTCTTGGCTTAATTCATAACTTTCCGATGGATCGTAATTTTATTTATACTAATCTATTCTCTACCTCCAAATATTCACTTGAGTGTGTGTGTGCGCGCTTTAGATTAGTCCTACTTAAACTACTAAAAATAAATTCTATTTTAGTTCCTTTTTATGAAATAATTACAACTTATATATATATATATATATATATATATATATATATATATATATATATATATATATATACAAAAATTGTATTAACATTTAGTGTCATCCACTAAACGTTTAAAAAAAAGTGTTTGGACTTGAGTGAATGAAGAAAAAATATTTTAATAAAGATTGAAAATTTGACCAAGGTATACATACATAGGGAGGGCTGTTGATTAATAGAAGGAATTGAAAATTCTACGTTAAATTGTCTAATCTCCTACAATGACTAACTTATATAGTATATCTTTACACTACTAAATAACTCTAAACTTTGTAAAACCTTTTGTAATTCATTTCACATTTATTATAAAAAATGAGCTAAACATAAATATTTTACTACTTTTCTGCAGATATTAAAATTAACTTAAAACTAGTTTTAAATTAAAAAATAAACTATAACCACATTTCTATAAATTAATAAATTTAAAAATATAATAGTTGTATTTATATACAGGTGGATGTAATATAATAGCCTTTAAGTGTATTTCTATATACTTTTGCCATATTAGTGCTTTTTACATTACTTATGAATTTACACCTACGATTTTTCCATATTTCCAAAAATTTGACGAAATTATTACTAATCGATTATGATTCGAGATATTACATTCATATGTATTTTTAAATAACAACCATAATGACAGCGACGCAAATAAACAAACATATATTATATTTGTATACGATGTGCATGAGTATACAAACCATCTCTCCATAACAGAATAATCGGCTCGCCTGCAATATGCTGCACTCTTTGAGCGGATCTTGTAACTACGAGGCTGCTGTTGTTGTACCAGACAAGAGTTCTTGTTCATTCCTTCCTGAACACTCTTGCAGATTAGTACATGTTGCCAAAGTTTTAAACTGGACGACCCTCACAATTGTATTAGGCATAAAATAATTTAGGTTATAAAATTAAATACTGAAATACACATCTTTGTATGAGTTTTGTATACAAATATTTCGTTTGGAGTTATATTAAATTTAATATATTTTTGTTATAATGTTTTTGTTTAATATTAGTAACAAATTAAAACATACACAAAACTCACAAATTATTCATTTATTTACTCATACGCGTTTCAATGATCAAGTCATCATCATCAGTGAGTGTTACTACTACAAACTCTAACTTACAACATATTGTATGTACGCATTTATACACAAACACAGAATAGTTCGACTGGAAATCTTTTATACTTATGACACTTTATAATATATGTTAAGCCTTTTTAATTGTTATAAAACCATATATTTCTGTCTGTACCACATTAGGGACTGCATTGTGTACATAAAATCATATATTTCTGTCTGTACCACATTAGGGACTGCATTGTGTACATAAAACCATATATTTCTGTCTGTACCACATTAGGGACTGCATTGTGTACATAAAACCATATATTTCTGTCTGTACCACATTAGGGACTGCATTGTGTACATAAAACCATATATTTCTGTCTGTACCACATTAGGGACTGCATTGTGTACATAAAACCATATATTTCTGTCTGTACCACATTAGGGACTGCATTGTGTACATAAAACCATATATTTCTGTCTGTACCACATTAGGGACTGCATTGTGTACATAAAACCATATATTTCTGTCTGTACCACATTAGGGACTGCATTGTGTACATAAAACCATATATTTCTGTCTGTACCACATTAGGGACTGCATTGTGTACATAAAACCATATATTTCTGTCTGTACCACATTAGGGACTGCATTGTGTACATAAAACCATATATTTCTGTCTGTACCACATTAGGGACTGCATTGTGTACATAAAACCATATATTTCTGTCTGTACCACATTAGGGACTGCATTGTGTACATAAAACCATATATTTCTGTCTGTACCACATTAGGGGCTGCATTGTGTACATAAAACCATATATTTCTGTCTGTACCACATTAGGGGCTGCATTGTGTACATAAAACCATATATTTCTGTCTGTACCACATTAGGGGCTGCATTGTGTACATAAAACCATATATTTCTGTCTGTACCACATTAGGGGCTGCATTGTGTACATAAAACCATATATTTCTGTCTGTACCACTTTAGGGGCTGCATTGTGTACATAAAACCATATATTTCTGTCTGTACCACTTTAGGGGCTGCATTGTGTATATAAAACCATATATTTCTGTCTGTACCACATTAGGGACTTATGCAATGTGTCTGTACCACATTGTGTACATAAATTTGAATCAGTACATTAGACTAACGTTCTTTATTTGACTTTTAAATTAAAAATCGACTTTAATGTTTGCACGCAGGGCTGAAGTGATCGGATCGATCATGACACAACTGTCCGCAGGCGTCTCTACACAGTAATCAAATAGAATGCAGCTGCAGGCTATCTATCATGTAATAAATTGTGCCCAGCTCTTGTGTACAAAATATACTCATTACTATTGCCATAATTCTGGCTAATTTGGCAAAGTTTTACTCAACAAATATCGCTTATTCTATAATTTGTGTGTCTTAACGAAATCTTAAAACACATTATTAATTAGGTAACTGCCAAATTAGTGGTTACTTTGCTATCAGATTTGTGCCTTGATATTTTCCTCCTCCTCCTCCTTTCTCTCTTTCTCTCTGTCTCTTACACCCACTCACCCTCTCTCTTTACATATTCTGCCTAACTTTATCTCTATGTCTAAAATGACTTAGACTATATAATAGAGAAAGAAAGTGAGATAGGTAGATAGAGATAGAGATAACGAGATCGGGGGTAAAAATGGGAGAGAGAGGGGGAAGGAGGTAGAGAGAGGAGACATACCTAATAGTGTTATTACATTTATCTACCTTAGATCATATAACAAAAACAGAGAGAGAGAGTGTGTGTGTGTGAGTGTGTGTGTGTGTAGAAGGAATAGGAAACAAATTAAGGAGAGAGAGGGTGTGTGTGTGTGCCTGTGTGTGCGTGTGTGTAGAAGAAGGAATAGGAAACAAATTAAGGAGGGAGAGGGTGTGTGTGTGCCTGTGTGTGCGTGTGTGTAGAAGAAGGAATAGGAAACAAATTAAAGGAGAGAGAGAGGGGGGGGTGTGTGTGTAGAAGAAGGAATAGGAAACAAATTAAAGGAGAGAGAGAGAGAGAGTGTGTGTGTGTGTGTAGAAGAAGGAATAGGAAACACATTAAAGGGGGGAGAGAGAGGGGTGTGTGTGTGTGTGTGTGTAGAAGAAGGAATAGGAAACAAATTAAAGGAGAGAGAGAGAGAGAGGGTGTGTGTGTGTGTGTAGAAGAAGGAATAGGAAACACATTAAAGGAAAGAGAGAGAGAGAGAGAGAGAGAGAGAGAGAGAGAGAGAGAGGGTGTGTGTGTATAAGAAGGAATAGGAAACAAATTAAAGGAGAGAGAGAGAGAGGGGGTGTGTGTATAAGAAGGAATAGGAAACAAATTAAAGGAGAGAGAGAGAGTGTGTGTGTGTGTAGAAGAAGGAATAGGAAACAAATTAAAGGAGAGAGAGAGAGAGAGAGGGTGTGTGTGTGTAGAAGAAGGAATAGGAAACAAATTAAAGGAGAGAGAGAGAGAGGGGGTGTGTGTATAAGAAGGAATAGGAAACAAATTAAAGGAGAGAGAGAGAGGGTGTGTGTGTATAAGAAGGAATAGGAAACAAATTAAAGGAGAGAGAGAGAGAGGGGGTGTGTGTATAAGAAGGAATAGGAAACAAATTAAAGGAGAGAGAGAGAGGGTGTGTGTGTATAAGAAGGAATAGGAAACAAATTAAAGGAGAGAGAGAGAGAGAGAGGGTGTGTGTGTGTAGAAGAAGGAATAGGAAACAAATTAAAGGAGAGAGAGAGAGAGGGGGTGTGTGTATAAGAAGGAATAGGAAACAAATTAAAGGAGAGAGAGAGAGGGTGTGTGTGTATAAGAAGGAATAGGAAACAAATTAAAGGAGAGAGAGAGAGAGGGGGTGTGTGTATAAGAAGGAATAGGAAACAAATTAAAGGAGAGAGAGAGAGGGTGTGTGTGTGTAGAAGAAGGAATAGGAAACAAATTAAAGGAAAGAGAGAGAGAGAGAGAGAGAGAGGGTGTGTGTGTATAAGAAGGAATAGGAAACAAATTAAAGGAGAGAGAGAGAGAGGGGGTGTGTGTATAAGATGGAATAGGAAACAAATTAAAGGAGAGAGAGAGAGGGTGTGTGTGTGTAGAAGAAGGAATAGGAAACACATTAAAGGAAAGAGAGAGAGAGAGAGAGAGAGAGAGAGAGAGAGAGAGAGAGAGAGAGAGAGAGAGGGTGTGTGTGTATAAAAAGGAATAGGAAACAAATTAAAGGAGAGAGAGAGAGAGGGGGTGTGTGTATAAGAAGGAATAGGAAACAAATTAAAGGAGAGAGAGAGAGGGTGTGTGTGTATAAGAAGGAATAGGAAACAAATTAAAGGAGAGAGAGAGGGTGTGTGTGTGTAGAAGAAGGAATAGGAAACAAATTAAAGGAGAGAGAGAGAGAGAGGGGGTGTGTGTATAAGAAGGAATAGGAAACAAATTAAAGGAGAGAGAGAAAGGGTGTGTGTGTATAAGAAGGAATAGGAAACAAATTAAAGGAGAGAGAGAGAGAGGGGTGTGTGTATAAGAAGGAATAGGAAACAAATTAAAGGAGAGAGAGAGAGGGTGTGTGTGTATAAGAAGGAATAGGAAACAAATTAAAGGAGAGAGAGAGAGAGAGAGGGTGTGTGTGTGTAGAAGATGGAATAGGAAACAAATTAAAGAAGAAAGAGAGAGAGGGGGTGTGTGTATAAGAAGGAATAGGAAACAAATTAAAGGAGAGAGGGTGTGTGTGTGTAGAAGAAGGAATAGGAAACAAATTAAAGGAGAGAGAGAGAGAGAGAGAGAGGGTGTGTGTGTGTAGAAGAAGGAATAGGAAACAAATTAAAGGAGAGAGAGAGAGGGGGGGTGTGTGTATAAGAAGGAATAGGAAACAAATTAAAGGAGAGAGAGAGAGGGTGTGTGTGTATAAGAAGGAATAGGAAACAAATTAAAGGAGAGAGAGAGAGAGGGGGTGTGTGTATAAGAAGGAATAGGAAACAAATTAAAGGAGAGAGAGAGAGGGTGTGTGTATAAGAAGGAATAGGAAACAAATTAAAGGAGAGAGAGAGAGAGAGAGGGTGTGTGTGTGTAGAAGTAGGAATAGGAAACACATTAAAGGAGAGAGAGAGGAGGAAATGTAGCTAATAGTGTTAGTACATTTAATCTAGCATTGAATCTATAATATAGAACACATATTATTTATGCTTTATTACTTAGGTCTATAATTCTTTAAAATTCGAAGCAATAATTAAAAATGAAAAAATCTTTATTTATAAACGTTTTCTTAAAATATTTCTTCTGGTTCAAATTTTCAATTACCTTAAGACTCAGAGAGGTTTTCATTTTACTCACAGTGTTATTAGCAGGAGATCATAAACATTGCATTCTATAAATAATTATAACATAATAAAAACGTGTTATTTTTATGTATCCTACAATAAGAAAATGTCTTTGATTTAGCAAAGAAGATAAAAGTTTATTAGTATTGTAATTTACAATTTTCAGGAAATGGAGTATAATACAGGAAATATAGGAGTATTTACAAGGAGTAAAATACTGGAAATTTAGTTTTAAACATATAATATTTGCTGGCTATATATTTTAACTTGGGGAATATATAAAACTTTCATCATACGAACGAATAATGTCATTGAAATATACAAAACAAGCTAAGAATAAGGGTTGTACACTTTCCCCTCCAAATAGGGTTGAAAACTATTTTTAGCAACAAAAAGCAAATACTGTAAAGAATGAAAGAGGTACCAAGGAATCATTGTGCACCAAGTGTTATGTTATATAGGTGGCAGTTACAGATCCTTAACAGTAGATATTTCTGTGTAGTTAGAACGTTAGATATAACCCTAACAACACTAACACTAGATATAGGTAACACTAACAACACAAACACTAGATATAGGTAACACTAACAACACAAACACTAGATATAGGTAACACTAACAACACAGACACTAGATATAGGTAACACGAACAACACAAACACTAGATATAGGTAACACTAACAACACAAACACTAGATATAGGTAACACTAACAACACAAACACTAGATATAGGTAACACTAACAACACAAACACTAGATATAGGTAACACTAACAACACAAACACTAGATATAGGTAACACTAACAACACAAACACTAGATATAGGTAACACTAACAACACAAACACTAGATATAGGTAACACTAACAACACAAACACTAGATATAGGTAACACTAACAACACTAACACTAGATATAGGTAACACTAACAACACAAACACTAGATATAGGTAACACTAACAACACAAACACTAGATACAGGTAACACTAACAACACAAACACTAGATATAGGTAACACTGACAACACAAACACTAGATATAGGTAACACTGACAACACAAACACTAGATATAGGTAACACTGACAACACAAACACTAGATATAGGTAACACTGACAACACAAACACTAGATATAGGTAACACTAACAACACAAACACTAGATATTGGTAACACTGACAACACAAACACTAGATATAGGTAACACTAACAACACAAACACTAGATATAGGTAACACTGACAACACAAACACTAGATATAGGAAACACTAACAACACAAACACTAGATATAGGTAACACTAACAACACAAACACTAGATATAGGTAACACTGACAACACAAACACTAGATATAGGTAACACTGACAACACAAACACTAGATATAGGTAACACTAACAACACAAACACTAGATATAGGTAACACTAACAACACAAACACTAGATATAGATAACACTAACAACACAAACACTAGATATAGGTAACACAAACACTAGATATAGCTAACACTAACAACACAAACACTAGATATAGGTAACACTAACAAAACAAACACTAGATATAGGTAACGCTAGATATATGTAACACTAACAACACAAACACTAGATATAGGTAACACTAACAACACAAACACTAGATATAGGTAACATTAACAACACAAACACTAGATATAGGTAACACTAACAACACACACACTAGATATAGGTAACACTAACAACACAAACACTAGATATAGGTAACACTAACAACACAAACACTAGATATAGGTAACACTAACAACACAAACACTAGATATAGGTAACACTAACAACACAAACACTAGATATAGGTAACACTAACAACACAAACACTAGATATAGGTAACACTAACAACACAAGCACTAGATATAGGTAACACTAACAACACAAATACTAGATATCGGTAACACTAACAACACAAACACTAGATATAGGTAACACTAACAACACAAACACTAGATATAGGTAACACAAACACTAGATTTAGGTACCACTAACAACACAAACACTAGATATAGGTAACACTAACAACACAAACACTAGATATAGGTAACACTAACAACACAAACACTAGATATAGGTAACACTGACAACACAAACACTAGATATAGGTAACACTAACAACACAAAACACTAGATATAGGTAACACTGACAACACAAACACTAGATATAGGTAACACTAACAACACAAACACTAGATATAGTTAACACTAACAACACAAACACTAGATATAGGTAACACTAACAACACAAACACTAGATATAGGTAACACTAACAACACAAACACTAGATATAGGTAACACTAACAACACAAACACTAGATATAGGTAACATTAACAACACAAACACTAGATATAGGTAACACTAACAACACACACACTAGATATAGGTAACACTAACAACACAAACACTAGATATAGGTAACACTAACAACACAAACACTAGATATAGGTAACACTAACAACACAAACACTAGATATAGGTAACACTAACAACACAAACACAAGATATAGGTAACACTAACAACACAAACACTAGATATAGGTAACACAAACACTAGATATAGGTACCACTAACAACACAAACACTAGATATAGGTAACACTAACAATACTAACTCTAGATATAGGTAACATTAACAAAAGTGTTTGTAATAAATTGCATAATATTTAAAAGAATTAATAAAATTGCTACTTGAGTAATAATTAAATCAAAGAAAGGAAATATACAGCTGCTGCACACGTAGATCTGCTCCATCGACTTTCACGGCGCATTAGAATATAAATATGTAACAAAAATACCAGATATTTTATAAAGGTTATGTTCTGTTAAACTTCATAGCGATTTTATTCTTTTCCATGCCGTAAGAAATTTACTCGTTGGCTCGAACACTATTTCCATTCGGTTTCCCCGACAAGTTTAATTTATTATTTCTGACCTACTTTAACACCTCAAAACTCTTCACCCCTACTCACAGTTACACAGTTACTACGGGTAGTATTTGTAAGGTTTAAATACGTAGGAAATTTTAACTTTTCTCTTGCATAATAATAATTTCTCTATAAACCAAATTCTAGCCATATTCATTGTTACTTGGTTTTAAATTCAACACAAGCGTCAAACTGCAGTTAGCTGTTGCACCCGGTAAATGAATCAGCCAACCGGGGTTTAATTTTGATGTAGCAATCATTCCTGTGTGATTATTTCCATCAAATACTCACTTGAAATCCCGACGCCATTTTGGATAAGTGGGTTTTATAGAATCAATTTAAATTAGCGTTTGTATAAATTATATCAGATTGAAATGACACTTGGTTTTTTCTGAGTAAATTGATATTTTTCAGATTCCCAAACTGAATCTGGATTTTTCTCTTTGCTAAACGTACCATATAAGTACGTTTGTAAAATAAGATTCTTTGTTGTAAAATAAGTTTCAATTTAGACTTTTCAGGAACATTAGAATATACAAGAAGCTTATCCAATTATAGGGGTCCATTATTTTCGACTTCCTAACGATTTTGTCATTTTATCTTGTAATTCGGTAAGTATGCAGTTTAGCGGACAACATTTTTTAAACGTTTTTTCACCAAATATTAACCCATTTTTCATTTATATAAAATGATTGATTTTGTGTGTGAGAGAAAACTAACCTAGCCTAATAGAACATAAACTAATGTTAAAGTGTGGGCTGGTAAATGCTCTGTTATGTTAAGTAGGCTAGTTTTCATTCACCCCCACTTGTACACAAAGCCATTTATTTTATGTAAAAATAATTGCAAATGGCTTTAATAATCGGTTAGGTGTTTGTCGTTTGTTTACTTTGTTTTTGTAATAGCCTATATATATATTCCCAGGGAAAAATTATCTTCTTGCTCCAAATTTATCAAAGAACAGCTATTCTAAGGAGTTTTTAAAAATTAAGTTTCCTAAACTGTATGCAACAAAATACATGCCTAAAATAATATTCGTATTTGGTTGTTATAGGTGTCAAATTTTATTTAATATTTTTCACTTCGTTTTTTTTGCAGACAAATTTATTAAATTACCTTTTAAGAATTCCATTCATAAATAATTGTATTCGTATATTAACAATTAAACTTACTGAACTTGTCTTCCCTTATTTTGTTAAGTTTGTACCTTGGTTAACTAATCCGTTGGAAAGAGTTACCTAAAATCCGTTAGTTTTAATGACGTATTGATGTCTGAGAGAGAGAGAGAGAGAGAGAGAGAGAGAGAGAGAGAGAGGGAGAGAGGAACGAGATAGATAGAGAGAGATCATCCGCATTACTTCTACACTGTATAATACTGTAAATTTGTCATACCGTATGCGCAAAAATACACAGTACTGAAACCGTTGTACCATTTTATTTTATTTTATTTACATTGTCTAACAAACCTAAACAAGTAAGAAGAAGCTATTCTGGTTTGGAGTCAGTATAAATTTCTTCTATATACCCTTCGTACAATTTTAGGCAGCACTCGTACCGCTCTTGGAAGTTTTGATGGAGAGGGGTGGTTTCATGCTCGTTATACGTTACACATGGGCATTTTTCCTATAGTTGTACGGTGGTGCAAGATCGGGAGAGTGGGCTGGGTAAGGAAAGTTTCTTCTAAGGGAGATGAGACGGTTGCTAAATGTATCTTGAAGGAAAGCCATGTTGTCTATTGCGCATCTTCGTGGAAGCATTGTGAGCGAAGATGCATTTTTCGGACCCAATAAAATCTCCTACGGCCTCCTATAGAACGACCAAGAATGGCTCCCTATTGGTCATTCTACTACTGCTGATTCTGTTACAGTACTGTTTATTTATGTGCTTCATTGGTTACCATCGGGAAAGAGTGGATTTAACGACAACACGGGCGATTAAATAAAACCTTGATACTCTTTAATACAAGTAATACATTTTATGGTCCATTAAAAATGTAAAAATTGAAAAACTCAAATATCTAGCAATTTGTATAAGATACGTTTAACGACATTTCTATACACATTACAATCTGATTTTTGCAAATCCTTTCCTAAAGCACATTTTTACATGATGAAACACGCACACAACCCTGCAAGACTCATTACAGCATGGGGCGGGGGTGTTCCCTGAAGACAATACACCTTGTGCGCCAAAACTAACAGTACTGTAACTGAACCAGTTGTATTAGAATGACCGATATAGGTTCATTCTTGGTCGTTTTATAGGAGACCTTACGATATTTTGTTTTGCTCGAAACCAGCCTTTAGGTTCACAATGTTTCCAACAAGGTAGCGCAACCAGCCACACTGCTTTAGGCAACATTGCTTTCCTTTAAGAAACTTTTGGCAACCACCTCATCTCGCTTA
>JBAIZL010000021.1:381164-458664 GCA_036971475.1 Prosapia bicincta | reverse complement strand
TGAATATATATATATTCAAAAACTCTATATTATATATATATATAATATTAAAATAGCTAGAGCAATTAAATTTATTAATTTTAAACTACTTAACTTAGTGAATACGCAATTGCTTAGTTGCTGACGCGTTTCAAAACAGTCGTTCCTTTTACGAAGCTAAAACTCTACTGAAGAGTGTTAGCTTCGTAAAAGGAACGACTGTTTTGAAACGCGTCAGCAAGTAAGCAATTACGTATTCACTTAGTTAAGTATTTTAAAATTAGTTTAATCAGTGAATTCAAGATGATTACATCAAGAAACTTCAATTAAATTTAGATGTGAATGGAATTGAAGAATATATATTCCTTATTAATTTATGTATGGCGCAAAACGGGTTCCAAATCAACGGTAAATAACACGCACAAAATAATGGTACCGCTATGGGAGAACCATTATCAAGTTTCTTAGCAAAATATTTTATGGGATATTTTAAAAAGAAAGTTAAAGAGAAGCTGGCCAATTTTCCTAGAGTAAGGGTACGTTATGTTGATGATATTTTTCAGTGTTTATTAAACACAGCATAGAAGATGTTTGCAACGAACTTAATAGCTTTCATAAAAGCGTAACTTTTACCATAGAAATTGAAAATGATGGAAGTTTACCGTATTTTGATGTTCTGGTTTCTAGAAATAATAACAATTTAATATTTATATAAAACCTACACACACACAGATACATACATCACTAAAGATTCTTTTCATACTGAAACACATAAGAGAGTAGCTATTAACTTTATACATTATTTACTCTACCTCTTTCGAAAGAAGATTATATAACAGAATTAATTTACAGTATAACTAAATTTAACGGCTATAGTGAATCTTTAATAGATAACATCCATAACAAAATTAAACGGACAAAAATTAACAATTGAAGGTGTAAGTTACGAAGGAAAGAAAATGGATTGGATTAGCTTACCCTCCACCTGAGAAGAACAGTAATGTAAAAGTAATGTACAAGAACTAACCTAAACAGTCTATTAGGGAAACAAAAATATATAATAAAAAATTAAAATGAATCGGGAATTTATAGTTTTCAGTTTGAAATGTGCCAGATGAAATATATTGGACAAACTATAAGAAACACACAAGTTAGAGCGAAATAACATTTTCCCATATAAAATATAATAGGCCTGAAAAGTCAGCTATGGTAAAGCATTGTTTTGTACGAGAACCGTATATTTAAAAGTGAAAATGTTTTAAAGAATATGATGAAATTTAATGAATTAGATGCATGGGAAAATTTATTTATAAATGGAAATAAAAATAAAATGTTAGTAATGAATTCGGACCAATCCAAAACTCAATATTATTGTATAATAATTTAATGTTAAATATTATCTTTTTAAAATTAGTTAAATAATTTTGTTATTACTGCATTTTATTAATAACATAGGTTCATCAAAATTAAATATTTGTAACACATATAACATATATAACATATAACATATATTGTTAACATATTTATCACATGTTGCTCAATATAAATATATTAGTAGCTGTGGTTGCAAATTTGTAACTATCATATGTTGCTCAATGTAAATATATTAGTAGCTGTGGTTGCAAATTTGTAACTATCATATGTTGCTCAATGTAAATACATTAGTAGCTGTGGTTGCAAATTTGTAACTATCATATGTTGCTCAATGTAAATATATTAGTAGCTGTGGTTGCAAATTTGTAACTATCACATGTTGCTCAATGTAAATATATTAGTAGCTGTGGTTACAAATTTGTAACTATCATATGTTGCTCAATGTAAATATATTAGTAGCTGTGATTGCAAATTTGTAACTATCATATGTTGCTCAATATAAATATATTAGTAGCTGTGGTTGCAAATTTGTAACTATCATATGTTGCTCAATGTAAATATATTAGTAGCTGTGGTAGCAAATTTGTAACTATCATATGTTGCTCAATGTAAATATATTAGTAGCTGTGGTTGCAAATTTGTAACTATCATATGTTGCTCAATGTAAATATATTAGTAGCCGTGGTTGTAAATTTGCCAATGCCCAGATTCGGTTCTTACTTTGGTTAAAATATTATAGGTTATGTTCAGTTTGTTCAATTAAGTTTCAATTGTGTAACATCACTGAAGATGATTTCAAATTGTCATTGAAACGCGTCTGATATTAAGGTTTTTAAAATTCGGAGTCGTAGCACATTTATTGTTTTGTTTATAAAATAAAATTGTTAGTTTGACTCAAATAGTAAATTGCTTTTAAAACAATTCATTAATACTAATTGTTACCATTGACGTACAGTCAAACAATTATGCAATTATAGTTTTATGTAAATAGTATGTAATTATTTTAGTAAACTAATCCACAGAACGTACAATCCTGACGCTTAAAGGTTACCTTTTAATATAAAAACCATCATACCTGTGAGAAACAAGAGTTACCGGACACTGCCCGCAGGCTTCCAGATATACAAAGAGCAAAACGTTATGACATTAAACCTCCACTGGAAAGGTTTTACTAAAAGTCTAAGACTCTGGGAAAACTTTTTTACTATCATATAATTTTACACTGCTACCAAGCAACTACTCATAAAAGCACCACCTTCTTCCTCAATCGTTTTAGTTTGATAATTTATTTCTGCGATTCCAACTTATAGGAATATATTCCATTAAATTTTCGAAGGTGAATGAAATGCGGAAGGATTTCATACATCGTCGTCAATAATTGCCTTTGTCTTCCCATAGATCTGAGGTGGAAAATATTTAAAATAACTTTTAAAAATAATTATATATATATATATATATATATATATATATATATATATATATATATATATATGCTTTTTTTAATGGGTAAGATGTTTGTCCTGTATACCTATATTTTAAATTGTTTACCTATATTTTGCATTAAAATGTTTACTTCTATCAATCAGTCATGAAGTTACTGCATTCTTCCCACATGATTTTATTTATTTAAAGTTTCCAAACACACACACACACAAACACACACACACACACACACACACACACACACACACACACACTCACATACACACACACACATATATATATATATATATATATATATATATATATATATAACGGTTTTATTTATTTAAATAAGAGGAGAAGGAGTGAGACTATATGTTTTTGCGACGGCGGCAAACAGAAACTTCTTTTTTCGAACAGGAATTTTAATTCGTTTCTCATTAAATAATTCTTTATTAAATACAACACAAGTTTACCCAAAAATGGCAAACTATCTGTCAGGAACGCGTCCGTTAAAATGTGATTTATAATTCATCTGCAAAAATCTAAGATGCCTCAAGAGGTATACATGAGGTAAGTTACACGGATTTCTATTGGGTTAATTAGTGTGATAATTCTTTCTTGAAAACGCTTCCCTAGGAGATCTTCTCTGGATTTCTCTAGTGAGATCTTTAACTTCCGTCTATGCAAAATCTATAAAACTGTTAACAGAATAGCGTACCAACTTCGTTAAGATAAAGCCATACAGTTAATTACCAAAACCAATTTATTAAAATTATTATTTTTGCTCGAAACCTTTACTCAGCTCTTACACAGACGAGTTTTATACAAGATTACATGCTACAACTGCCCCAGCTTTTACATAGGACAAACAGGGAGAATATTTACCACAAGATACGAAGAACACGTAAAACAGATAAAAAAGACACAACCTACATCAAATTTCACTATAGACATACAAAACACACTACACTCACAGACTGATATAGACACCAATCTAAAAATCCTACATTACATCAATAAAAGCAAAACATTTAACACAGTAGAAAACTATGAGATATATAAACACCATAAATACTATCCACAACAAGCTCTGAATGACTAAACACACTCCCAATCAAACACTATATTTGAGCACATAATTAACAACTATTCTATGAACAATAACACACCTCAGAACACAAAATACACCACAGACTCACACCAACACAACACACCTGAGCAACAGTCTTGTCAGTAACTCACAGCATTGAAAAATGTGTTGACGTAACGCGAAACGCATCTGCTGAATAAATCAGTAAGTAGTGGTTTTTTGCCAAGTTAATACAAACAAATGTAATTGATAATTTTTTGTTCCTAAACAGTGTCTAATCTATTTTTATCTTCCTGTTTTTTTTAAATATTTTATTATTTAAACACTCTCTTGACAAATTATAAGCACCGTTTTATTCATGATAATAGTGTTTAGTAATTATTTTGTGCTCAATATAAAAACAATACTTTCCTTGGTAATTCTCCTTGGTAATAATTATCTTGCTGTTTTTTAAGTTAAGTCATTTTGGAGCATTTTATGAAATGACAGCAATTTTACAATGGTTTTATTATAGGTTGCACTTAGTGTAGTTCCTTTAGAAACACGCTTCTCGTTTGCTATGTGAATGAACGATTCCAAGGTACAGATTATACTCACACTGATTCATGTCGTTTCATTAAACCATTCGTTACAGAAGTCAGGTGAACCCTGCATTAGAAGTAGATTTTACATGCTTCAGAAAGTAATATAACAAGAGACCATAGAGTATTAAAATTATTATTTATTATTAAATAAATAACTGTTTAAGATCTGCACTCTTACACATAAACAAACTAGCAAAAGCAAAGAGAAACAATTTCAAGACATAGTTTTAACTTTTTTAGATTGTTTTAAAATTGTTTATAAATAGCAATAAGATACAAATTTTACGTAACTATTTTAGAGTGGGAACGTTTCTTCCCGATGCACCTTGCGTACTTTGTATTAGTATTATTACCAAGCACACGTGTATGAGGATTTACATATTCCTCTGAAGATGGTTGCTTTGCGATCGAAATGTGTATAAGAATTTTAATAGAAGGCTTTTGTATCTAAGAGGTTTTATTTATTTAAATTTTAAAAAGTTGCATCACAGTTGCTCCAAGCTAATAGGCCAAACTACAATTTACTTATATAAATCTAATTTACCTATATAAATCTAATTTTCCTATATCAATTTTTTGTGTATGACCGATTACATATATTAAGAAAAGTATTGTGGTTTAAGATTCAACTTTAACAAAAGTGCCATTTTTATGAAATTTCGTTTTCAATTTATGTATAGAGGTACGAATTAGATCAGATTTATCTGTATTTGTGTGAATATAAATTATGTTTCTGAATTTGAAATTATTCAATTTAAAATAGAAACGAAAAAATGAGAGGTATACGTTTTGGATTATTAAGTAAAGCTATCAATTATTGCACATCATCGATGTCTCTGTATTTATGTTAGGTGTTTATATTTTTTTGCATTTATAATTAGTACAAAATAAGTTAAATGGATTAACTCTACACTGAGACTCTACACTACGCATCGCTCGAAGATTACTCGCACTAGAAGCAGCGGATATTTGCTACAATGGGCTGGTATTTCTCAGAAGTTGCACATCATATGTGTAGCAGATTGCGTTAGTTTTGTAACAGCCTGTACTCGCCGTATGTATGAGGTGGGGAATATTTAATACGTTCTTTAGACGAAGAAAGAAAAAATAATGTAGAAAGAGCGAGCGAGAGAGGACTAAGTAGACGCTGGAGGGGAGGTGAGGTGGGAGGGTAACATGAGAGCCTAGACAAGATTGAATGCCCACCAAGATGAATAAAGAAAATGTGCAATTGCATTTTAACAACGAGATGCAATATGCAAATATCTTCTCGGCTAGCAAGTCCGGTCTGGTATAGTCTTGAGCACATAAACTTGCAACAATGTATAGTCACGTACGGCTAGAAACGGCCACAATTAAACGTCACTCTATAAATAGCCGTGTTAAATGAACATTTTTTTATCGAAATAGAAAGTGACAGGAATTATATAAACAATAAACTTTCCTTAAAATTTTAAACCAATATAGTTTTTGAAACTAATAAATAAAAGAAGTATTATAAATAGAATGAAAAGAATAATTTATGGAAATCATTTTGTCTGTAAATAACTACAGGTTATATATATATATATATATATATATATATATATATATATTAATATAAGGGTTATTACCTTATTATTCACCAAGATACATTGGTTTTAATCAAAAATTGTTTAATGGTTATTATTTTATCAACTTTTTAGTGGACACAACATACCTAATGTAAACTAAACCCCTTCATTCATGGCAATATTTAAGCTTAATATATTCTCTTAAGAAGGTCAAAATAATCAAACTATTAATGATATGAAAAAAAAGAAAATAACAATGAAAGAAAGAAACTGAGTGTTTAAAAGAAGATAAAGTAAATAAATATAAGAGCTTTTGAGCGCTGCTAGTAATAATAAACACCGAGTCGCAAACGCGTGTCGGTGGTAAAGTCATCATCAGAGACCTATTGGCAGGTTTAGCAGGTGCATTAGCTAACGATGACAACTTAAGGGAAAACTATTAATTGCAAGTTAGCATTTGCTATTATTTAGTTAAATATTTTTTCGTTTATCTAAAACACTTACCTAAATATAATTTAAATTTTATTAGACATTAAACATCTTTTTATTTCCTTCATTAGTTCACAATCTCGCTATATATCTTTTTATATTTAATAAAATGCTTTTTATTCATTCACTGAAATTGAAATATATACATTTTTTACTTGTAAGGAAGACACTTGATGTCAATACACTGCTATCAAATATTAAATAGTCAATTAAATTTAATTAATTAATTTTAATAAACAATTTCGCTTTCTATTTGGACACTACCATATATATACACATATTTATATTAATTGAAAATTATTTAATAAGAAGTAAAAAAAGTTTTTTTATTGACTCAAGTAGGAATTAACTTTAACATTTTTTATATATTAGACGTACTTGTTTAAGTTTAAATGGCATTCAAATAAATAAAGAACAAAGAGAAAAAACATAGGCCATGAATGAATAACATAATGTCTCATTTTATTGCCCATTACAGGCAGGGCCGATACTTTCTTAATTTTATATTTACAACTTGGCCCCATAATATATAGGATGTCCAGTTTGACATGGGATTATTGTAATTATTATTCCATTATATCAGTTTAATTATAATAAAATGGTAAGGAAAACATATGGTAAGGGCAAAATGTTGTCAAGAGATTTTATGAAACATGACTTTTTATAAAGTCTTTTGTCATCTATTTTGTGAATATTTGATCTTAGTTGAAAGACCGTTTGTTTACTACAATAGAGTCATGAAATATGACGACACATCGGAAATATAATTAACTGAATTTCAACTTTTAAACTTTCTAAATTCGAGTCGGTAGTTCACTAGGCATCATAGGTAGGAGGGTTTTCCATTAATAACAGAGCCTTACTCTGTTTGTTATCGCCTTCACGCTGCTTGCCGACGTGTTCATAAGGTCTCTCATGTAAAGGAAGTACGTACAGATAAAGGACGTGCAAACAGGGCCTTTAGGTCAGCTACTCGCAATGCCAGAGAGTGGCGAGAGATGGACTCTATATTGTACCAGACATTTACAAATTAAATAAGACTTTTCGCCTTTGGAGCTCCCTACGAGAGTTGAATGAACCTATTCCAAATTATTTTAAAAAGTTGTTGGTTTTAAGCGGTTTAAATAAACCTATTAATATGAAAATTAAACATTCTGTTACAATGTAGTAGGACTATTGCTATATGGTGAAACACTATTGTAACTTTTGAAAGATCATGTAGTTTATACAAAGGTCATCTTGCTCATGAACAAAGTATGTTAGATACTAAATCGGTCACAGATATAACATATATATTTTGTAAATGTGTAATAATATTAAGCTTTTTTAAGAATGAACTTATTTCATAAAACATTATCTGTTACAAATATTATATTTCGATCAATTTTATAGACAGTGTAGTGAATAAATATTTGGCATCTATATCTCTCTCTCCGTCACTCTCTCTCCAGTCTATATCTTTCCTCTCTGTCTCTCCAGCGAATATATATATATATATATATATATATATATATATATATATATATATATATATATATATATATGTATATGTATATGCTATTTTTATTTTACTCCCTTTCTCTCTTCAGGTATTAGGTATTAGGTATTAGGATATTAAGTCACAGGCCTATAAAGGTAGGTTTTTCTTATAAAACAAGAGAAAAGGTTTTATTGTGTTTTTTCTGTCAAGCTTTTAAATATACTTCCGCCTATTAATTTTTCACACCTTTTATGTTCGCAGTTTTTCAATTTTTTATATCCAAAGTGATCAAAATATTTTAAACACTTAAAACTCACTGATGCTTAAGTAAAAAATTACCTAAACGTTTATAATAGATGATAAAACGTGTCTGAAACGTAGAATTATAAGGTGAACAATCGTTCCTTAACAAATAACTACACATTATATACTTAAAGCCGAACATTTTATAAGCCTTTAAACTTTAGGAAAGGAAGTTATTAAACGAAAGACCTAAAAGTAAGTGATTGGTTACATCTGATGAATATAATTGAGAAGTACCATTCATCTAGACCTAACCTGTTTGTACTTAGAAACCCTTGCAGCATCTCTTGGACGTGCGTGCATAAGTGTGGTCTCCCATAATCGCGGCCAATTATTTTACAACTCTTTTATTAATACTCACATTACTAAATATGGGCGCTTTAAGGACTCATAGTATATACGACATTCTGCCGAGTACTAATTGCAAAATCCAATTTGTTGTGTTTATGTTTGAGCAATCTCACTGTAAGGAAAGCAATCCAGGTCTTCATTATAATTAAAGGTAAATTTATTGACGACCGACCCGCCATCTGCTTTCACAACCTCAAGCTACGACCACTCTTATATTTATCCTTGTAAAACGCATTATACTAAAATCTTATCTTTACAAAATTACTTATAATTATTCTAATTAAAATTATCAGTGTTTGTGATTTAATAGATGTTGTTAGCTTTCCTACAAGCAATAACACTGCCAAGGCATGAGATTTCTGTGTCGTAATATGTGCAAGTAATAATTAATTGAACTTTTTACAGAGATAAAACGTAAAAATTATAATATACCTACGTTTTTGTAATATGAGGAATGCTCAAAATGTTAGGTTGCTTTTCGTGGGCAGTGTATATTTGGCTGTCAATTTTTTTTTCTTTTGTTGTGTTGGTACGTAATGTTTACATGAGTCCCAAACATAGATTACGGTTACAACTCTGTAATATTTTTCGTTTATTTTTTTTCTTTTGTTGTGTTGGTACGTAATGTTTACATTAGTCGAAAACATAGGTTACGGTTACAACTCTGTAATATTTTTCGTTTATTTTTTTTCTTTTGTTGTGTTGGTACGCAATGTTTACATTAGTCCCAAACATAGGTTACGGTTACAACTCTGTATTATTTTTCGTTTATTTTTTTTCATTTGTTGTGTTGGTACGTAATGTTTACATGAGTCCCAAACATAGGTTACGGTTACAACTCTGTATTATTTTTCGTTTATTTTTTTTTTCTTTTGTTGTGTTGGTACGTAATGTTTACATGAGTCCCAAACATAGGTTACGGTTACAACTCTGTATTATTTTTCGTTTATTTTTTTTTCTTTTGTTGTGTTGGTACGTAATGTTTACATGAGTCCCAAACATAGGTTACGGTTACAACTCTTGTATTATTTTTCGTTTATTTTTTTTTCTTTTGTTGTGTTGGTACGTAATGTTTACATGAGTCCCAAACATAGGTTACGGTTACAACTCTGTATTATTTTTCGTTTATTTTTTTTCTTTTGTTGTGTTGGTACGTAATGTTTACATGAGTCCCAAACATAGGTTACGGTTACAACTCTGTATTATTTTTCGTTTATTTTTTTTCTTTTGTTGTGTTGGTACGTAATGTTTACATGAGTCCCAAACATAGGTTACGGTTACAACTCTGTATTATTTTTCGTTTATTTTTTTTTCTTTTGTTGTGTTGGTACGTAATGTTTACATTAGTCCCAAACATAGGTTACGGTTACAACTCTTGTATTATTTTTCGTTTATTTTTTTTTCTTTTGTTGTGTTGGTACGTAATGTTTACATGAGTCCCAAACATAGGTTACGGTTACAACTCTTGAATTATTTTTCGTTTATTTTTTTTTCTTTTGTTGTGTTGGTACGTAATGTTTACATGAGTCCCAAACATAGGTTACGGTTACAACTCTGTATTATTTTTCGTTTATTTTTTTTTCTTTTGTTGTGTTGGTACGTAATGTTTACATGAGTCCCAAACATAGGTTACGGTTACAACTCTGTATTATTTTTCGTTTATTTTTTTTCTTTTGTTGTTTTGGTACGTAATGTTTACATGAGTCCCAAACATAGGTTACGGTTACAACTCTGTATTATTTTTCGTTTATTTTTTTTCTTTTGTTGTGTTGGTACGTAATGTTTACATGAGTCCCAAACATAGGTTACGGTTACAACTCTGTATTATTTTTCGTTTATTTTTTTTCTTTTGTTGTGTTGGTACGTAATGTTTACATGAGTCCCAAACATAGGTTACGGTTACAACTCTGTATTATTTTTCGTTTATTTTTTTTTTACAGGCACTAAGATTAGACGTGTTTTGTTTTTCTCAGGTACTTTCTGCTATTAAGAAATGGATCAAAGATATCACATCAAATGTTGCTTAAAACTGGAATTAAGTGTTCTGAAAGACTTAATTGACCAATGGTAACGACGACCCTGCTCTGAATAAAAATTATGTGTATTAAGTTCAAACGTTAATATTTTCAAGGTCTTCCAAGATAGCCGAGAAGTTGCAACAACGAACCCAGCTCTAGACGCCCCATTACATCAACAGATCAAAACGTGAAAAATGTAAGGGAAATGTTTTGAACGACTATTAGAGGACGTCGGTGCTATGCAGCTATTTGAAAACAGTTCATGACTTTTGCACCTCCTCACATGCAGTTGTGGGGGACGTTTTCACCAAAAGCAACACCACAATCCTGCCAAAGCCACCAAATTCTCCAGATTTGAACTGCTGCGACTTTGTTTAAGCAGAATGTAATGCAAATTCTTTATCTATTTTTTTCCCATAGATTAGCCGAGCACGCAGAAACACTCCTAATCATTGTATCTGTCAAAAATAAACAAAATATGATACATTGTTGAATCTGTAAATATTTGTTTGGGACACGTGCACCAACACAACAAAATAATAAAAAAACAATACAAAATCAAATGAACGATTCCCGCGAAATTTGAGAAATCACTAAATGTTTTGAGCGCACCTCGAGGGTAATACAAACTTATCATGAATGTTTCTTCTCACATAAGGTAAAGTCAAGGGAATCACTGCCACTATAGTGCGGTAATTATTTCAGGCATTTCACTCTACCTTCCCTTCGTCTATACACTAGTTTGTATACATTTTGTTTCAGTCCTTTTAGAACTTTATACTTTTTTTCATATCCTAATATTTAGTAAACTTACTGAATATGTTTCAATAAATTGTACCTAGTGACTTTTTAATACTATATATTTTAAAAGTAAAACTTTTCTGAAATCTATTTATATTTCTTTAGTTGTTTGTTAATATATCAGTTTATTTTAGAAATACATTAGAGAGCTTGAACGTATTATAACAAAATAATTATTTTATGATTACCAAAAAGCTTATTATCAATATTATTTTTTTTTAAATTTACTATGACAAGTGATATAAACAAAATTTTTTAAAGTCAATTCCAATTTAGATCAACAAAGAAACGTTTTATTTGAGTTATTTTCACGTTAAAACAGCTGTTCTACCTCATAACCTATAACAAAAATCAGCTGTATTATGAAATCATATGTTGTTACTTTTTTAAGCCAAATGGGACAAAGTACCTATATTACAAACCAACATTTGTGAATCGTTTTTCTTTCATATAGAAGTAAAAATTAGTTCCTTATATTTAATTAATGATATTATATTTGAAAAAAGGGCATTTACAGCAAGTTTCATCCACTACATGTTTTTAAAAAAGTATTTGAAATTGAGTGGATAATTAAAATGTATTTTACCGGTTTAAAATTTAAACAAGATGTATATGGGAGAGTGTGAACTAATAGAAGGAATTGAATAAAATGGACAAAATCATTTTTTATTATTTTATAGACACAGCATATAGTTTATATAAGATTTTATGCTGTGCATTTTAAAGGTTGAATATTATTAAGTCTTTTTTTGAAAACAAAAAATACTTAAAATATTATGAGTAGAAAAATATTATGAGTAGAGGCCGTTGATTTAAATTGTAAATGCTGCTGAAAGATAAACCGTTACCCTAAATTAGCTGTAAGCCAAAGCAGCTAGAAGGTTTAGCAACTCAATGGCACTTCTGGAAATGATGGTACTGGCACGCGCAGTCGTGATCCTCCTGGAAGTGAGCTGGGCTCTAATGGCATTCTGAAATGGAAATTAAAGACCAACAGTAAACTCTTCAAATGGCCTTTAAAAGCAAAACACGACTTCCTAAGTAATTATTGTTTCCTGTTTCTTGTTTTTATTCAGTAAAATTTCTTGTTACAATATACGTTTTAATGCAGCATGTTTACTCTATACATGATTACGATTTTGTTGCATCTAACAGTGAAATTCCTACCTCGAAAGTGTATTAAATTCGTTCTATTAGTTTACATTAACCTTATATTTGTGTATATAAGTATATATATATTTATTTATTTATTTATTTATTTATTTTATACATATATATATAATATGTTTTCTTGTTTAATATTCTAAAACAACACAGGTAATTCAAAGAATATTTATTAATTTATATTCAAAGCTTTTCGTTGGTAAACTGTACCAACATCATCAGGAATGAATAATACAATAATGAATATAAATTAATATTAATATTAATATATATTAATATTCTTGCATTTGAATAACCTATCTTGTTATATATATATATATATATATATATATATATATATATATATATATATATTGTTTAGATTTTCATTCGTTATTAAAATACGTTTTACTCATCCTCTAATGTTCAAAACATTTTTCAAAACTTATAGTGGATGAAATTTGATGTTGTAACAAAGTTTTCAGATAATAATTCAATAATTAAATTAAATTAGGTAATTATAACTTTTAATTTCGCTTTCTATATTGCCAATTAATTTTGTGATTCCATCATATGTATACACATATATTTATTATTTGTATTTATTTTAATAAAAAGTAACTAAAATAATTTTTTCCTTTGGTGGTTTCAGTAAAGTTGACCTTAAAACGTGTTTGTTTATATTATTTTTTTTTATTAATTTCATTTTATTTTAATGGAGTTTTTTTAGAAATCTAGTTCAATAAAACTTCTGTTGTTTAATGTCTATTTTAGTTTTTCGTTTCAGATTTATTTTATTTACAAAAACACAATTATAAAACACAGTTTACCTAATAATAAACACGTATTTGAACATCTTTTTGAAATATTTTATTTATTTAAAACTGAAAACAAAAGTTTTCAAATTAGGGAAACAGGTATATTAGTATGTTTTAACATTGTTTGTTCCCACCCAACAATAATCCCAATACCAGTTTGGTTTCTAATAATTCAAGCCCGAAATAGATTAGATTTTTTCACTTTTATTATTTTCGACGTAACGAAGAGCAATTCCAATATTCCCAAATTGAATACTTACAACTGTAGATTATAATTGCGTGAGCCTCTAATGAACGTGGTCGTACTGTAGTCTCCTGTGCAGTTTAATAGGAGTCGGCGGTGCTGGTCGCCGTGAGATATGGATACATAGTGAACCACCTTCTTCGGCCAGACCTTCAAGTGTCGCCACGTTTTTAAAAGGCCAAGGCCTGAAATTGTTGTTTGGGATTGGTATTCTGTACTGACAAAAAATAAGTACATAATATATAAAAACGGGTAATAATATGTTATCAGTGTCATGGAGCTGGTTTAACCTTATGTCATCACATCCAATTATGGAAAAGGAAGTAGAACTTTAGGGACAAAAATAGAGAAATATATATATATATATATATATATATATATATATATATATATATATATATATAAGCTGTATATATTTTTACATTATCTGTAAATGAAAGAAAAAGAAAGTTCTTTGACAGGTAAGTAAACTTACTATATAGTTAATAGACCAAGCATTATATGTATAATTGCAAGAACACGCGTATGCAGAGGATCTGTCGAGTGTCTACACTATTTCTATTTTTATAGTTTTGCTATTTTTATGTTTTAATTATAGCATTTCGTATCAACAGAATGCTTAGCATTCTTCAATATGTGTATTTCATCAAAGGCAATTAATTGTAGTTTTGTGATATATTTTTCGTCTACATATTTTGTATTATTATAATATTTAGCTAATATAAATAATAAATATACAGTATATCAAAACCACTGAGGACATTCAAATACAAGAATTATTATTTTTTATCATTAAAAACCGAGGATATTGATAACTTCTATATTTGAATATCCTCAGTTGTTTTGATTAATATACAAGTAAACCCACACACACACACACACACACACACACACACACACACACACACACACACACACACACACACACACACACACACACACACACACACACACACACACACACACACACACAGACACACACACCCACACAGACACACACACCCACACAGACACACACACACACACACACACACACACACACACACACACACACACACACACACACACACACACACACACACACAGACACACACACACACACACACACACACACACACACACACACACACACACACACACACACACACACACACAGACACACACACACACACACACACACACAGACACAGACACACACACACACACACACACACACACACACACACACACAGACACACACACCCACACAGACACACACACACACACACACACACACACACACACACACACAGACACACACACCCACACAGACACACACACACACACACAGACACACACACACACACACACACACACACACACACAGACACACACACACACACACACACACACACACACACACACACACACACACACACACATACACACACACCCACACACACACACACACACACACACACACACACACACACACACACACACACACACACACACACACACACACACACACACACACACACACACTAGTAGACAATACTTTGACAATTTAAATAATTTAAAGTTATTCCTCCATTGCTTTTAGGACTTAAGTCGGTTGCCCCTTCATATTATTGGAAGGTTAATCTAATAACAGGGAGTAGCTTATATCTACTCCTTATTATTATTATAAGGTGTAATGATAGCCCCATAAGGTTCTCTCCGTCCTTATATAATTGGGACTATATTCCTCTGAGTTTGGAAAGGGTAGTTTTAGTAAATAATAATTGCATGAGTTCGTCTTGATTATTCTGCATCCCATAGACTTGGACGCAAGTAAATGAGCCATAAATATAACAAGAGTAATCTGACGTCTACATTTAGTACTATACACTCATAGCTCTATTGAAACCAAGAGCGTTATAACTCTCTAGCTGGAAATCCTAGTTTGTCCCTAACTCTTTCGTGAGGGTTCTAAGTCCGTTATAACACTCTATCTGGAATCCTAGTTATGTCCCTAACTCTTTCTAAGTGCGTTAGAACTCTCTAGCTGGAAATCCTAGTTTTCTCCCTAACTCTTTCGTGAGGGTTCTAAGTGCGTTATCACTCTCTAGCTGGATATCCTACTTTTGTCCTTAACTCTTTCTAAGTGCGTTATTGCTCTCTAGCTGGAAATCTTACTTTTCTCCCTAACTCTTTCGTGAGGGTTCTAAGTGCGTTATCACTCTCTAGCTGGATATCCTACTTTTGTCCTTAACTCTTTCTAAGTGCGTTATTGCTCTCTAGCTGGGAATCTTAGTTTTCTCCCTAACTCTTTCGTGAGGGTTCTAAGTGCGTTATCACTCTCTAGCTGAATATCCTACTTTTGTCCTTAACTCTTTCTAAGTGCGTTATTGCTCTCTAGCTGGAAATCTTAGTTTTCTCCCTAACTCTTTCGTGAGGGTTCTAAGTGCGTTATCACTCTCTAGCTGGATATCCTACTTTTGTCCTTAACTCTTTCTAAGTGCGTTATTACTCTCTAGCTGGAAATCCTAGTTTTCTCCCTAACTCTTTCGTGAGGGTTCTAAGTGCGTTATCACTCTCTAGCTGGATATCCTACTTTTGTCCTTAACTCTTTCTAAGTGCGTTATTACTCTCTAGCTGGAAATCCTAGTTTTCTCCCTAACTCTTTCGTGAGGGTTCTAAGTGCGTTATCACTCTCTAGCTGGATATCCTACTTTTGTCCTTAACTCTTTCTAAGTGCGTTATTACTCTCTAGCTGGAAATCTTAGTTTCGTCCCTAACTCTTTCGTGAGGGTTCTAAGTGCGTTATCACTCTCTAGCTGGATATCCTACTTTTGTCCTTAACTCTTTCTAAGTGCGTTATTACTCTCTAGCTGGAAATCTTAGTTTCGTCCCTAACTCTTTCGTGAGGGTTCTAAGTGCGTTATCACTCTCTAGCTGGATATCCTACTTTTGTCCTTAACTCTTTCTAAGTGCGTTATCACTCTCTAGCTGGATATCCTACTTTTGTCCTTAACTCTTTCTAAGTGCGTTATTGCTCTCTAGCTGGAAATCTTAGTTTTCTCCCTAACTCTTTCGTGAGGGTTCTAAGTGCGTTATCACTCTCTAGCTGGATATCCTACTTTTGTCCTTAACTCTTTCTAAGTGCGTTATTACTCTCTAGCTGGAAATCCTAGTTTTCTCCCTAACTCTTTCGTGAGGGTTCTAAGTGCGTTATCACTCTCTAGCTGGATATCCTACTTTTGTCCTTAACTCTTTCTAAGTGCGTTATTACTCTCTAGCTGGAAATCCTAGTTTTCTCCCTAACTCTTTCGTGAGGGTTCTAAGTGCGTTATCACTCTCTAGCTGGATATCCTTCTTTTGTCCTTAACTCTTTCTAAGTGCGTTATTACTCTCTAGCTGGAAATCTTAGTTTCGTCCCTAACTCTTCCTAAGTTCGTTATCACTCTCTAGCTGGAAATCCTAGTTTTGTCCCTAACTCTTTCGTGAGGGTTCTAAGTGCGTTATAGCTCTCTAGCTGAAAACCCTACTTTTGTCCCTAACTCTTTCTAAGTGCGTTATCACTCTTTAGCTGGAAATCCTACTTTTGTCCTTAACTCTTTCTCAGTTCGTTATTACTCTCTAGCTGGATATCCTACTTTTGTCCTTAACTCTTTCTAAGTGCGTTAGAACTCTCTAGCTGCAAATCTTAGTTTTGTCCTTAAATCTTTTTAAGTGCGTTGTCACTCTCTAGCTGAAAATCCTAGTTTTGTCCGTTTTATTTAAAATAATCGTTAAAATATTAAAATCTCTTAGGAAAGGAAAGTCCCGGAGTTTCAATACAGAGTTGAAACGAAGTAAAATTATCTTAGTTTAAATAAGGAAAACGACATTTTGTACCTGCGCGTCAAGATTTGTTCTGTCTGACAAAATTATACATCTGGGATTTAGTCTGAAAAATATTTTTAAAAAAAATTTTCTTAATTATTTTAGAACTTAGTATGATTAGTGCTTTTCCGCGATGTGTGTGTGTGTGTGTGTGTGTGTGTGTGTGTGTGTGTGTGTATTTGTGTGTATGTGTGTGTGTGTGTGTGTGTGTGTGTGTGTGTGTGTGTGTGTGTGTGTGTGTGTGTGTGTGTGTGTGTGTGTGTGTGTGTGTGTGTGTGTGTGTGTGTGTGTGTGTGTGTGTGTGTGTGTGTGTGTGTGTGTGTGTGTGTGTGTGTGTGTGTGTGTGTGTGTGTGTGTGTGTGTGACAATCAATATAACTCACATAAAGTACGAACTATACAGTTACTTTTATTGCAATGAGATATTGCTTAGGAATTAGTTTAAAAGAAAGAGTTTTGTTTTTAAGTTTAAATCCTGCAAATGTATCTCTAAATTGCAATATTATCCAGTAAATGAGGAACAAATAAACGACTCAATATTTTTCCGATCCCTTCACAAAATTATTTTGAGAGTAGCTCTAATTCTCGAATTTGTTTAAAAACAAGAGTTCTTAGAAGTAAATAAAGGTTTTTACAAATTTTGTTTTGAAACTAGGAGTACACTAATAATATTATATTTAGAACAATTTTTCAATGCATAGAAATACATTTTTTCATTTGTAAATAAGGAGGCAAGGAGCATATTGTAAATAAGGAGACAAGCTTATTTGTACTTTAAAAACAATAAAAGTTTTTGTTATTATTTGTTATAATTTATGTCACGAAATATACAAATATACGCATCAGAAAAAAGTTGAAATAATTTTATATATTTTATTATATATTTCCCAAACGAATAGTGATGAAAATAAAGGAATGATTTTTTATATACAGTAAACGAAGTTAATGATTATGATCCAAATAATAAAATAAAATAAAGTATATATAAAATATTTTTATATTCAAAATATAAGTTACTCATCTTCACTTCTGTTAAAAATATTATTTATATAAATTTGAGTACATTTTACCACTTTTCATAACAATAAAATATTTTCATACTTGTTTCTAAGTAGTGTATTGCTAAAGACTTGATAATGGAGTTATTTCGAAACGCGTCAAACAAAAAAAGCATTTTAATGTTAGGAAAGTCAGAAAAAAGACACTTAAATTTATAAAATTATTAGTATCATAAATTAAAAATCTTAAAAGCGTGCAATGCAGTATTGATTAAAGCCTCGCCTTGAATTTAACCCAAAACTGGAGGAATAGAAGACATTTTAGAAACATTTAATACCAAAATAATTTTGGTCATAGATTGAAACTAATTGCTAGACGTTAAATATAATGTAAAAAGAGTTTACAAAATTTCCAATAATGATATTAGAGTAAAAATATTACGCAATAAATTAACAGATCTTAAAATTAGTTTGTCATTTTCAGTTTATTGTAGATTATTTAAACTTATACTTTACTTCTTATTAGATAAATATGTACATTTAATATGTTTATGGAAAGGTGTCAATTAAATTTGAAATAAAATAAAATTAAATTTGAAATCAAATAAAATGAAATTTGTTAATAAAATAGGTATAAATATTACAAATTTAGGTTTTTGTTGTTCCCAAACCTGCAATTATGTTTTTTTTTAAAATTTCTTCTATTAGTTACGATCTCTTTATATATATATTTTGTTTAAATTTTCAATCGTTAATAAAATACTTTTTATTCATCCACTCAAGTTCACATACATTTTTTTAAAACTTGTAGTGGATGACACTTGACGTTATTACAGTTTTTTAAAATATTAATTTTATAATTAAATATAATGGCTTAACTTTAGTTTTATAACGGAGAGAAACCTTTCACAAAAAAGGCAAGGTATGGAATATAGTTAAAGTACAGCTTGCTTAAAATAAGTGATAACATATGACTTCATAGAACAGCTGATTTTGTGTTATGGGTTATGTGGTAGAACAGTTGTTTTAACGCATAGGTTATGTTACTTTATTTATATTAATTGTAATTATTGAATAAAAAGTAAGTAGAGTATAATATTTCTTTGTTAGAATTGATTTGACGAAATTGTTGTTTGTATTACTTACCCTAGCGTACGAAATTTAAAGAGAATATTTTGCTCATGTATAAGTGGAACGACTCATGACCTAGCCACTTCCAGGTAATTAGAAGCACGGTGCTCAACGCTTAAAAACAATGAGCGATGTCGTCTCACGAAGAGCTAATCACAACCTCTTCCTGCTAATTATAAATGTCGAGGAGAGGGGGTGTTTGGCCTAATCGGATTTTACAAGTCGGGTGCTAGGTTGCAGAACTTGTCCCCATATTATAATATAATTCTTTGCATGATCTGGCAACGGAGGCAGGGTGTCGACTGTCTCTGTCGCACCCGAGGGAACGCCGTATAGCCCCCTCTCTCTCGCTCAAGCAACGCTTCTTGCAAGCTGCATTGAGAAGGCGATGCAGTTCGGCGCAGGGACTTGCATTAAGTGCATCAACGTATATGCACATACAAACGCACGCACATTCGATTAAAAAATGCAACAATGTGTGCGTCACGGTTTCCGGTTGCAAGTTTAACGAGTGACAGTTCAGAATGGGATTCAGTAATGCTGTGCGGTTAAAAAAATTTTTAATTAGTGAAGTTCGGAAAATTGTATTGAAGACATTCTGCATCCTCGGAATCCGACTGCAACTCATGTTATTTTAAAATAGACCCCGATCTAGTGCGCAAGTCCATCGTTTATTTTGCCGTCCGTGTTTTTTTCTAGCTAATTATATTCGCGTGTTAAACAATGTGCCCTTTTTTCTTGTATAACTCTGTGACTTGGATCCTTGAGTAATTGGTGTGTAAGGAACCACGTGCTCTGTGGCAAGCCAACTAGGCGCTTTGTGCGTGGAATCACTTCTTGGGAGGTTTTCTTCAACATAAAACAAGTCCCTCCATTCAAAGTAAGGTAGGTGATCCGGCTGGTCTGGGTAATTTTATTTTGGCGCCATTTTCTCTCATTACAAACCTATTTATAATTATCTATGATGATCCTGAAACATTTAAATACTTTTACAATATTGTTAATTATTTAAGTGTGTATTGTAATGGTTAGATGTTGTTAAGAATGACTGAAGATTGTGTAATTTGTAAATATATATGAATATAAAAATGTAAAATAAATTTAATTTTTAGGTTAAAAAACTTTTAAAACATAACATTTTAGAACAGGCCATTCAGTTCTTACAATTTTGTATTTTGTTTTGAAAAACAGTTTTGTTTTAACGTCACATATACAAGGTCTTTAGAAATATTAAATCTCGGAATGACGTTAATTAATACAACTATTAAAAGCTCTTAACGCAGAATGAATCATTTCCTTTATTTAACAGTTACGTCTCGATTTTCTTTAAAAGTGTGGTTTTACTTCTCCTTAAAATGTAAAAATCTCATTATTATTTTAACACTCTTATTTTATTGAAAATGCTATTTTCTTACAATTATTGCGAAATGCAAGTACTGTGAAATATCTATAAAAAGAGGAACCTTCAGTTTAAAACATCAATTACCTGTCTCTTGGGCAACTACGGCCAAGTGTTCAGTAGTAAAACGGACGTTAGCACTAATGGCTAAAGTAAAATTACAATACTAAAGCGATTTTAGTTATATACGTGTTATCGATATATGATAAAGATGTGGTCAAACTTAAGTAACTAAATTAATTTAAAGTTTTGAGATAATTTAAAATTGTTTTCAGAAAAAAAAATCTCTACTCAAGTTCAGTTTACAGCACGCCAAAATGAAATTTAAAAAATTAATTAAATATAACTTGTTTAATGAATGTTTTGTTAACTTCAAAACGGAGAAACTAAGTTTAAGTAAACTCCCTATAAAAAATATTCAAAAGACAAAATTATTAAAAACGTAAATTTACTCTACAATTGCAAACTGTCTTTGTCCAAGTTAACTATTTTTACATCAGGACTGAGTCGCCGTAACGAGTATTGGTTTATTAAGAAACTGTTTTTTTTTTTTAATTATATAGGCTTACAAATCTTTTATGTCGATAGTTAAAATTTGACAGTCTATGGAATATAATTTTATAATCTACAGATATTAGGCCATGAAAGAATAATTTTATAATATAAATGGCCTACCTATACATATCTATAGATAGATAACGTGTTGGATGATAAAGGTATTTATTGATATATTTGTAAATTTATTAGAGGCTCAGTGTTAAACTTGATAGAGTAATAACTAAATTAAAATTTAGATATATTTTTAGAATATGTTATATCTGTTGTTTTAAACATTTTAGCAAAATTAATTTACAAAACTCTTACTATTTATTGTTTAACCTCGTAACATTGGTAAAAAGCAAAGATCACTGGTATCAAGAAAAATTTACATTTTTACAAAAATAATCAAAAGAGGTTTTTGGATAATATGAAAAACTATTCTTTAAAAATATTGCTGATCTATAATTAGTAAAAGTAATTATAATTTTTAAAAATATTCTTTTTATTTACAGTGAATGAAAGCAACTTAGTGAGTAAACTTAAATCTCATAAAACTGCCCACTGAAAGTAAGAAATTTTCGCCAACACAATCTTATTACGTTTCAACAAGGTCAACCCCTTTACAACCCTCTTATTCCTTCTGTCATGTAACGGATGCTTGTGGCGCGCTGTGCTTCGACTTAACCCTCCGAAATAGCTTCCTACTTAAACAGTATCGTGTGCGTGCATCTCAGGGAGATAAATATTTAATTATTTCAAATATAAATTCAAATATTTTAAAACAACTTTATATATTTATATAAAATATATTTTCATTTTTTTCTTACGACTTAATTTTTTTGTTTTGAAAAAATCGTATTAATCTTAAGAAAAATAAATAATTTGAAATTATAATTAATTTAATTCCTTTGGTAGTTTTTGCAACTATTTACTACTACATTTCTTACTTATTGCTTATAACACGTGTTGTCAAAGATTTTTAGAATTGAAGGAAGCTTTTTAATTCCTAATTAAATAAAGAAATAATGAAAGCAATAATGCAATTATATTCATCATAATATTGTATTTTAAAAGAAAAATATTTCTCATTCAAGTATTATATGAAGTTTTTCTATTCAAATTTAATTGTTGTTATTTCTAATAATACAATAAAATTTCTGAAAAGTAAAACTTTGTGATAATTCATGAATTTATAACAATATAAATACAATTTATTCTAACTATAATTTTATTTAAAACCTGTACAAATTTATTACTTCTGGGGTTTCTATTTCAACACAAGAACATAAAATTATTCAATGCTAAAAAGCTATATCATTGTAACTTGGATTTTATTTTCAAACGTAAGTCCTCTATGTTTGGAACGATTATAAAAATTAAAAGTTTTCAAAAGTATTAGTTTCATCCGTATTACTTTCTTATTAAAACATTTTACAAATTTTTAGAGATGATGTCCTCAGAATTTAATTAATATGTTAGTAGATAAATAGTCAGAATAAATGCAAACAGTGATTATTGAATGTTAAATATTGTTAACTTTAGGAATTTCAAAATATACTGGTTCATTGCGTATTTTTGCTCTGAAATTCTAATACTTAAGAGATAATACTCACGCTATTTGAATGTATCTAACACTTGGAGTAATTTCTGAGTACGCCAAGTTTTAAAAATCTGTTAAAAAATCAGTAAAATCTTTTTGGCTTACGTACAATGAAGTTTTGAAACAAAGGAACAGACAACAAATAGTCACTTTTAGAACGTAATACAATCAACAGTGACAAACCTACAACACTTGATTCTGGGAACGCTACTGTTCAAATATAGCAAATGAATTATGATTATAGAAAAATGCTGACGGCAGCTTCTGTATGAAACAATGGGTTGGCATTTTGCTTGAATAGGTCTTCCTGAGATAAAACACGACCCTTACACCCGCACCTGCAGTCGGCTATCCGACTATCTTACAACGGTCATCTGTTTTTATTACTATACAACTTACAGAGTATATTAAACGAAATTCCAATGCCAGAAAAAAAAAACAAAGGTTTTTTTCACATATTATACATTTACATTTGTTCATGCAAAATGTTGCATTTAGAACCATAACAATGTGTCAGTATTTCCTGGCGAATATATTGCAAACACAGCAATTTATGGAAATTAAAATGAAAGATTACTTTTATTTCATTGCTGTAAAGGTGCAACATATTTCTAACATGTATTTGAACAAATGAATATTAGTTTCTTAAAATATGATTTAAAATATTAATTATTTACATTCTATGCAAGGTTTAGCGGGACAAACGTGACGTCCAATGCCCGATTGGAAACAGTTTAACCTGCGACCAACGCGCAACATGATCCCGTAACGTTTCGGATGAACATTGATAATTTGCACTAAACTAAACATTTATTACAAAATAGGATATTTTAAAACCTATATTCCTGCATGTGTTTAAAACTGTAATAGCTATTTTTCGATTCCTTTAGTTAGTTCACACTTTATATACTGTATGTATCTTGTACAAATTGTCAGTCGTTAATACAATAGTTTTTATTAATCTACTCAAGTTCAGATATATTGTTTAAGCTAGCAGAGGAAGATACTTGATGTTTACACAGTTTTTTTTCATATAATAATTATTTAATTTAATTATTTGGTTTTAATACTTAATTTTACATTCTATTTTGCCATCATATACAATATATATATATATCTTGTTTTGTCTCAGTAAGTTTTAATAAATTTACTAAATTCAAAGTTCGGATAGTCATAAACTATTGTTTAAATGTTTAATATTTATAAAGTGTAATTATTTAAGACGAGTAAGTCTTGAAGTAGGAATTTTAACCATTTATATATAGATAAGTATTTTCAATAAAAGTGTATTCTATGAAATAATATTTTTTTAAAATATTAAGTGCATTTAGTTTTGAATAATTTTTATTATGTTTTTGGGATGTTAAGGGATAATCGAACGTTTTTAAATAATTTCCCCAGCTATTCATGTTTAAAGTCAAGTACATTAGGAATCTTTTATTTATAATTAGATTTAAAAATCCTATTTTAAATTGAACGCCAAGGAAATTTAATAATTTTAAACTTTCAAAGGAAATTATTTTAACTTTCCTCTTTAATCTGATAAATTATATAAATATAATCTGACATTTTATAATATATATATATATATATATATATATATATATATATTTAAATCGTTGACATAAAATGCAATTGAAATGTTTTATAATACATTAAAACGTAATGAATACTATTTATAAATCAGTCTAAAATCAACAAAGAACTCAAACTCACCGTTAATGTTGATCGTATATATTATAGAGAGAGAAGGCGTTTTTAAAACATGTATTGACTTCAATTTAAATAGTGCTACTTGTTTTGTAAAAAAATGTAACATCTTCAAAATTAATATAACTTAATATTTAATAAACGTTTTTGCAAAATTGAAAACCTTTAATGAATCAAGGGCTAAGCAACATAAATAAAGGTATAATTTGAGGATTATTTTAGACTCATAAAAACCTTTAATGAAACAAGGGCTAACCAACATAAATAAAGGTATAATTTGAGGATTATTTTAGACTCATAAAAACCTTTAATGAAACAAGGGCTAAGCAACTTAAATAAAGGTATAATTTGAGGATTATTTTAGACCCATAAAAACCTTTAATGAAACAAATGCTAAGCAACATAAATAAAGGTATAATTTGAGGATTATTTTAGACTCATAAAAACCTTTAATGAAACAAGGGCTAACCAACATAAATAAAGGTATAATTTGAGGATTATTTTAGAATCATAAAAACCTTTAATGAAACAAGGGCTAAGCAACATAAATAAAGGTATAATTTGAGGATTATTTTAGACTCATAAAAACCTTTAATGAAACAAGGGCTAAGCAACATAAATAAAGGTATAATTTGAGGATTATTTTAGACTCATAAAAACCTTTAATGAAACAAGGGCTAAGCAACATAAATAAAGGTATAATTTGAGGATTATTTTAGACTCATAAAAACCTTTAATGAAACAAGGGCTAAGCAACATAAATAAAGGTATAATTTGAGGATTATTTTAGACTCATAAAAACCTTTAATGAAACAAGGGCTAAGCAACATAAATAAAGGTATAATTTGAGGATTATTTTAGACTCATAAAAACCTTTAATGAAACAAGGGCTAAGCAACATAAATAAAGGTATAATTTGAGGATTATTTTAGACTCATAAAAACCTTTAATGAAACAAGGGCTAAGCAACATAAATAAAGGTATAATTTGAGGATTATTTTAGACTCATAAAAACCTTTAATGAAACAAGGGCTAAGCAACATAAATAAAGGTATAATTTGAGGATTATTTTAGACTCATAAAAACCTTTAATGAAACAAGGGCTAAGCAACATAAATAAAGGTATAATTTGAGGATTATTTTAGACTCATAAAAACCTTTAATGAAACAAGGGCTAAGCAACATAAATAAAGGTATAATTTGAGGATTATTTTAGACTCATAAAAACCTTTAATGAAACAAGGGCTAAGCAACATAAATAAAGGTATAATTTGAGGATTATTTTAGACTCAAAAAAACCTTTAATGAAACAAGGGCTAAGCAACATAAATAAAGGTATAATTTGAGGATTATTTTAGACTCATAAAAACCTTTAATGAAACAAGGGCTAAGCAACATAAATAAAGGTATAATTTGAGGGTTATTTAGACTCATAAAAACCTTTAATGAAACAAGGGCTTAGCAACATAAATAAAGGTATAATTTGAGGATTATTTTAGACCCATAAAAACCTTTAAAAAATCAACAATTTTAATACAATTTTCATTACCTAAATCCTTTTAAACCAAAAATAATTTTATGTGGTAGATAATTGAGATTACAGTAAAATGTATATTGCCATTAACGGTAAAGCGCGTTGACAGAATAAACGTTTATGTAAAAAATAAAATATAGGTTTCAACTTAAATCAAGGAAGAAATATTTCATTTTAGTTACTTTTTATTAAATAATTAAAGTTAATATAAATATGTATTTACATATGATAGAATCACAATAATATTTGGCAAAATATAAAGCGAAATTAATTATTAAAATTAACTAATTAAATTTAACTTATGAATTAATATTTGAAAAGATTGTATTAACATCAAGTGCCATCCACACCAACTTGAAAATATTGTATTTGAAATTGAGTGGATGTATAAAAAGTATTTCATTAACGATAGAAAATTTCAAGATATATATAGGAAAAGAGTGGAAAAATAGAATAAATTGGGGGGAAATAGCAAATAATTGGTATGCATAGTTTTGGCCAACTTGGAAGATTTCTTTTGTCTTATGTCAGATTATTTCAGTAATGCATCTTGATGCAGGAAGCATGGACGCATCGCCTTGGGCTATTTTTAGACATAATTGCAACATGCAAACTCTTCTAACACCACAACTAGACTCTCCGTGCCCTATATTTCAATTATTATGATCGCGCATTTCTTATTTATATCCGTTGCATACACGTTACATTTTGCTACTAAACCAAACATTCAATGAAAATAATCCATTGAGCTTGACATACAAATAAAAAGGTTACATATTTTTTTTAAAACATTAAATTGAAAATGATCCTGTAGTTTTAGAGAAACATGCCGACTTCACAGTGTCATAATAATTTTAAAAGTATGTAAATCAACACCAATTTTTAAAATTTTCTTAAACAAATTATACTAAACGAAATTAATTGTAATTACGATTCTGAAATTATTAACTCTTTTTAAGGCAATAGATTATTACAGATTATGTATTCAGTAACAATCTTATTTATTTTATTCTTTTTAATTACATTTTATCGCCATAACAATAGAAAAAGATATTTTTTGTCTAATGAAAGTCTTACATCAACGAATAATTAAAATATTTTATTCAATGGAAAATATTTAATCGAATAATATTATAAAGCCTAAGCTATAGATTTACGTATTCAATCGAAATATACAACATTTCTAGCATTGTGTGTTTATAAAGTTTATTTAAAGTATATTTTTAGTATATGTCAACAAAACATATCGATATTAAAGCATCTTTTTAAAATAAAAACTAAGGAATTTAAAAAGTTTAAAATATTTTATTTCAAAGGAAATTTGTCTTTTTAATAAAATTAAATATTGCTTTATTGAAAATATTTCAACGTAGAAAATAATGTATAATTTGATGGACGGCATTGCTTATTGCTCTCGCACTAAGCGTTAATGTAGAAATGTTTTACTTGACTTTATAAAAAGAAATAAAATAAATATAAAATAATAAAAGGAAATTCTTGAAACGAATAATATAATAATTACCAAAATTTGACTTTTCTTAAATACCTGAGATTTTGTGATGGAAGAAATAAACATGAGAATGGTGTTATCGTTACGCCGAGAATATTTTAGATTTATTGAAGGAATTTGTTTTTAAGAAAACTTTTTGAAAATTCTACACCTATCAATAATTCAATATAAATGATAATTTTTGTTGAATCGTCAAAGTATGTCTTGAAAAAGTACTTCATATTTAACTAAACTATTTTTGTAATATATTGAATTAAATCCAAACAATTACTGTACATTATAAGCAAGTGGAGTTATGTGTCAATATTGATCATTGAGCATAAAGTACGTTTCAATGTTATAAGACGTCTTCTTAAAACTAATTATTTCAATGCGTTTTCTAAAGTATCTGTTAGCTAGGTATAGAAAATCAAAGGGCTAATATAACTATGTTAATTATTGGAATATTGAATTATTTTTTAAATATACTTGCGTCTTTAATTTAAAAAATTGATAATGCTGTATCGATAAAAAAACACTAATTTTATGCTAAGCTAGCAATTTCACTTTAATTACAAGTTAATCCTGTTCTTTGTCGTTTTAAATAACTGTTTTTAAATTGAATCGTGAATTACTCTAAATTATAAACTGTAAAAACCACCACTGGTCTCTAGTTTTGAACCTTTTTTGGAATATTTTCCGTTACTAAACCCAATTGTATGATTGCATTTACACTTATATAAAATATAGAGCAATCTCAATTGAGAAAATTTAAAGGATATTCATCAGATTCAAATGAGCTAAAGGATGTACACCTACCCAAAAGTAAAACTTAACTTAAACCAAACAAAAAAACCTAAAATTAAATTCGTTTGTATATTACTGGGTCATATCACTGGACCCGATAAAATATATTGTAGTGCACACAAATATATACCATGTTGTTATTATTAAGAATTATTTGCAGTTCGTGTCCTCAATATCTTTTTAAATTGCGACTCACAAAATTTGTAATTACAATTATGTACATAACTCTGGGTGTTTTTAGTTATTTAATAACTTACTAAAAGATATACATATATATATATATATATATATATATATATATATATATATATATATATATATATTTATACAATTACTACATATTAACTACATACAATTACCACATTATAAACATACATAATGTTACCTGTATAAAGTGTTTACACCTGTCCCTATATAATAACATTCATCGTCATAGGTTAGCCCGTCAATTCAAAAAAAAATTGTTTTCTAGTTCTTACGTGAAGTCGCTAACTCAAGTTTTATATCATCGAGGTATTAAAATTTATTTTGTAAAATATTTTAAATTAAAACTGCTAAAATCATTTTATCGTAAATAAATTTTTACCTCCTTTTACAAATCATAGTTTCGTAAAAAAAAATAAATATAGCACTAAGGGAAAATTAATTTTTAATAAAGAAAGACAATTTAACAAAAGAGAAACTATTTGTAGAAGAAACGATAGTGAAATGATAATCGCGCTTATATTATGTAACAAAATTACTCAGAAATATTTGCGTGATTTATAGTTAAATGTTAGCTTTTTATAGTCTTAAAATCGGTCAACTAGCAATCTTCCTTTTTAAAATAAGAGTCGATTGTCAATCCTTAGGCAACCAGCAACACTTTATAAATTTTGCATAACCCTTCCCTGACTATTTATATTATAAAAGGACTTCAAGTTTCTGTTTTTTTCTACCTTAAGGCCTATGCAAATACGTTAGTCAGATTATTGTATTTTATAGATACACATGTAAAATATATGTATTAGATATATATTATATATGTAGACTATTTGTACTCCTAAATCGTTTGGGCTCCTCCGAAATGATAAACGTATATTTATTTGTCATTACATCTTTATTTTTTCTTGCTTTATTATTTTCAAAAGGCTTATTTTATTTTATGTAAGTGTAAAAGAAACTGTAACAAGTACAGAGACGTATTCAATCAGAAAAGTGTGAGAACCTGAAATAAAAATATTTTTTGAAAATTACTTCTCTGTTTTGAAGTTTTACTAGTTAATAAACACCATAAACTTTTTTATCATTCGAATTTCGCCAGAGACAGAAGTAATTTATTTCCAAAACTACTCCTACGCATTCCGTAGTCTAGTAACTTTAATGTTTTTGTGATGGTATTGCTTATTTGTTTTATTAGGCTTTCATTTATACAATATCAAGAGCAGAGTGGTACAATATATTGCAATGAAAATATTGGAAAGAACCCCAATGCCACCAAATTAATCAAAAATAAATAAATAAAGTTACTTAAGCTTAAACCCTTATGTACATTTCGATGCCCATATCATCATCATCAGAGGGTCTTATTACAAAATTACTATCTAGCAATGAGATCATTCTAGCTTGTAACTTCTTGTTTGCCAGATTCTATTAACTTTGTAGTAAGAACCTCTACAAAATCTATGTCTGTCGCTGAAGATGACATAGTCATCGAAATGTACATAAGGTTTTAATATTAAGTAACTTGTTTTATTTGTTATTTTTGTGGTATTGGGGTTCTTTCTAATATTTTTTTAAGGTTACATTTATTGCGTTTTTCACATCAGACACTATTTTATCCTTTCGACAATTTAGTGTGACTTTTCATGTATTAGAGCAAAACATTTATTACAATTTACACACTAATTTGATTTAATTATATTTAATAATAATTCAACTGTATGGTCTAAGCAAATTTTATGTGTGTTTAGCTTATAATTCGGTAATTAATGCTAAGCTAATGACACTAATTACAAAACGCACAGGTATTACCAGTTTTAGTAACAATTCTAGAGGGGGCGATGTTATCACTGAGTTAGTGTAAGCCTAATGATGGAAAAATCATCGTCGAAACTAGTCTAGTTAATAACTAAATACAAAGTGTTGAAGTGAGTTTTCAGTGCCTATCTTTGTGTTATTTAATACACTTAATTTGTATTTACATTCTGTCAGATAAGAATATAAATGTAATTCTGTATAAAATATTATACAATAAGGATTTGAAAAAATTAGACGATTAAAATTGGAAAAATTCCAACTGAAATTAAAACACCCTATTAATGAATATTTCGCCATTTTAGTTCCCTAAAATTAAGAATTTTATAAAAATTTACTTCCTCATCTATTAGTAAACGCGAAGTACTTAAGGCGTATGCATGCTTTAAATGTGCATCGCACATGCATAAGCTGCCATTTGAAGTCCACCAACTGGTAAGATTGGATGCAATGTTCGCGCGCCAGGTCATTCACACCCATATTCCCGCCAATATACGAACTTACTTTCCGTTCTAGATTTTACTTCATGTGCGATTTATAGCACTTGCGTAAATTTAGTCTCCATCCCACACTTTCGAGTTTTTTGTCAAAGTTGGAAACTTAAACGTGTAGAAAATAGTTGAAATAAGTTGTTGGAAGTGATACAACGAACAGAACATTTAAGCTAAAACAGTTCCTATTCAGAAAATACATATTTCTTCTTTAGTTATAAAGGTGTTAGTTTAATTACTTGTGGGTTTAATTACTTGTGGTTTAATTACTTGTGGGTGTAAATACTTGTGGGTTTAATTACTTGTGGTTTAATTACTTGTGGGTTTAATTACTTGTGGGTTTAATTACTTGTGGGTTTAATTACTTGTGGGTTTAATTACTTGTGGGTTTAATTACTTGTGGGTTTAATTACTTGTGGTTTAATTACTTGTGGTTTAATTACTTGTGGGTTTAATTACTTGTGGGTTTAATTACTTGTGGGTTTAATTACTTGTGGTTTAATTACTTGTGGTTTAATTACTTGTGGGTTTAATTACTTGTGGGTTTAATTACTTGTGGGTTTAATTACTTGTGGTTTTAATTACTTGTGGGTTTAATTACTTGTGGGTTTAATTACTTGTGGGTTTAATTACTTGTGGGTTTAATTACTTGTGGTTTAATTACTTGTGGGTTTAATTACTTGTGGGTTTAATTACTTGTGGGTTTAATTACTTGTGGTTTTAATTACTTGTGGTTTAATTACTTGTGGGTTTAATTACTTGTGGGTTTAATTACTTGTGGGTTTAATTACTTGTGGGTTTAATTACTTGTGGTTTAATTACTTGTGGTTTAATTACTTGTGGGTTTAATTACTTGTGGGTTTAATTACTTGTGGGTTTAATTACTTGTGGGTTTAATTACTTGTGGGTTTAATTACTTGTGGGTTTAATTACTTGTAGGTTTAATTACTTGTGGGTTTAATTACTTGTGGGTTTAATTACTTGTGGGTTTAATTACTTGTGGGTTTAATTACTTGTGGGTTTAATTACTTGTGAGTTGAATTACTTGTGGGTTTAATTAAATTAACACACAGGGATACATACAATTATGACTCAAAATTGTAAACAATATTTTTTTACTCTAATTTGCTAAAGAGCTTCCTAATTTTTCATTTCATATTAAATTATCTGATTCATTGTTTCGCAAAATATTACTGAAGTATAAAAGGTACAAATTATTTGAATAATTACATCCTGAAAATAATAGTTAAAATAATATTTATAAATTATTATTTTATATTGTTTTCTTAGCAAAAATAATTCCAAAATTTACTCTCCAATAATATTCGCCTTAAACAGTCTGAGATTTATTTATTGTAAATAAAATTCACAATGGAATATATTTTATAGTAAAGAACTTGATAATTAAGTAATAAAATAGGGACTGGGCTTAATAATGATATTTTATTTAAATTGTCTTTAGATTTTGCTCGTTATGATTGAAAAATATTGCATTGTACATTTAAACACGGTATCCATCAAATAGTTTGTCGCCGACCTTCAGAGTTTTAAAATCTTGTTTTAAAAATTATAAGCTTACTTTCCAAGCTTCGAAATTATATTTCCTGAAAGTGATTTATTAAGATTTATATTTAATTTTGTTCCACTTTAAACCAATAAACCCTTCTATTCACATAGATAAATTAAAAAATTTTTATTATAATATTTATGTACATTTCGATTCTAAGGCAATCATCTTTAGAGGAGATTACTAAAAGAATAATTGTAATAAATTGAGTTATTCGTGTAATAGATTCCTCTGAAAACGATTGCTTTGCTATCGAAACGTGCATCAGGATTTATATAAAATATTTTTGTGGTTAAGAGGTTTTATGTATTTAAGTTACTCCAAATCGTTATTTATGCTGAATATTTATATTCTAAAGCGTAATTAGCAAAGGCATTTCTTATCATTGGGACTTCTAATCTGTAACATAAATGCCAAAATGGCCGGAAACACTAAACCATGACTTAACACATTACGAAATGCCATACATTGTATAATCCAAAGGACTTATTCTGCTTAGGGATGTGGGTGTATGCCATACATTGTATAATCCAAAGGACTTATTCTGCTTAGGGATGTGGGTATATGCCATACATTGTATAACCCAAAGGACTCATTCTGCTTAGGGATGTGGCTGTATGCCATACATTGTATAAACCAAAGGACTTATTCTGCTTAGGAATGTGGGTGTATGCCATACATTGTATAATCCAAAGAACTCATTCTGCTTAGGGATGTGGGTGTATGCCATACATTGTATAATCCAAAGGACTTATTCTGCTTAGGGATGTGGCTGTATGCCATACATTGTATAATCCAAAGGACTTATTCTGCTTAGGGATGTGGGTGTATGCCATACATTGTATAATCCAAAGGACTTATTCTGCTTAGGGATGTGGCTGTATGCCATACATTGTATAATCCAAAGGACTTATTCTGCTTAGGGATGTGGCTGTATGCCATACATTGTATAATCCAAAGGACTTATTCTGCTTAGGGATGTGGCTGTATGCCATACATTGTATAATCCAAAGGACTTATTCTGCTTAGGGATGTGGCTGTATGCCATACATTGTATAATCCAAAGGACTCATTCTGCTTAGGGATGTGGCTGTATGCCATACATTGTATAATCCAAAGGACTTATTCTGCTTAGGGATGTGGGTGTATGCCATACATTGTATAATCCAAAGGACTTATTCTGCTTAGGGATGTGGGTGTATGCCATACATTGTATAATCCAAAGGACTTATTCTGCTTAGGGATGTGGGTGTATGCCATACATTGTATAATCCAAAGGACTTATTCTGCTTAGGGATGTGGGTGTATGCCATACATTGTATAATCCAAAGGACTTATTCTGCTTAGGGATGTGGGTGTATGCCATACATTGTATAACCCAAAGGACTCATTCTGCTTAGGGATGTGGCTGTATGCCATACATTGTATAATCCAAAGGACTTATTCTGCTTAGGGATGTGGGTGTATGCCATACATTGTATAACCCAAAGGACTTATTCTGCTTAGGGATGTGGCTGTATGCCATACATTGTATAATCCAAAGGACTTATTCTGCTTAGGGATGTGGGTGTATGCCATACATTGTATAACCCAAAGGACTTATTCTGCTTAGGGATGTGGCTGTATGCCATACATTGTATAATCCAAAGGACTTATTCTGCTTAGGGATGTGGGTGTATGCCATACATTGTATAACCCAAAGGACTTATTCTGCTTAGGGATGTGGCTGTATGCCATACATTGTATAATCCAAAGGACTTATTCTGCTTAGGGATGTGGGTGTATGCCATACATTGTATAACCCAAAGGACTTATTCTGCTTAGGGATGTGGCTGTATGCCATACATTGTATAATCCAAAGGACTTATTCTGCTTAGGGATGTGGGTGTATGCCATACATTGTATAACCCAAAGGACTTATTCTGCTTAGGGATGTGGCTGTATGCCATACATTGTATAACCCAAAGGACTTATTCTGCTTAGGAATGTGGCTGTATGCCATACATTGTATAATCCAAAGGACTTATTCTGCTTAGGGATGTGGGTGTATGCCATACATTGTATAACCCAAAGGACTTATTCTGCTTAGGAATGTGGGTGTATGCCATACATTGTATAATCCAAAGGACTTATTCTGCTTAGGAATGTGGGTGTATGCCATACATTGTATAATCCAAAGGACTTATTCTGCTTAGGAATGTGGGTGTATGCCATACATTGTATAATCCAAAGGACTTATTCTGCTTAGGAATGTGGGTATATGCCATACATTGTATAATCCAAAGGACTTATTCTGCTTAGGAATGTGGGTGTATGCCATACATTGTATAATCCAAAGGACTTATTCTGCTTAGGAATGTGGGTGTATGCCATACATTGTATAAACCAAAGGACTTATTCTGCTTAGGAATGTGGGTGTATGCCATACATTGTATAAACCAAAGGACTTATTCTGCTTAGGAATGTGGGTGTATGCCATACATTGTATAATCCAAAGGACTTATTCTGCTTAGGGATGTGGGTGTATGCCATACATTGTATAAACCAAAGGACTTATTCTGCTTAGGAATGTGGGTGTATGCCATACATTGTATAAACCAAAGGACTTATTCTGCTTAGGAATGTGGGTGTATGCCATACATTGTATAATCCAAAGGACTTATTCTGCTTAGGGATGTGGCTGTATGCCATACATTGTATAACCCAAAGGACTCATTCTGCTTAGGGATGTGGCTGTATGCCATACATTGTATAAACCAAAGGACTTATTCTGCTTAGGGATGTGGGTGTATGCCATACATTGTATAATCCAAAGGACATATTCTGCTTAGGGATGTGGGTGTATGCCATACATTGTATAATCCAAAGGACTTATTCTGCTTAGGGATGTGGGTGTATGCCATACATTGTATAATCCAAAGGACTTATTCTGCTTAGGGATGTGGGTGTATGTCATACATTGTATAATCCAAAGGACTTATTCTGCTTAGGGATGTGGGTGTATGCCATACATTGTATAATCCAAAGGACTTATTCTGCTTAGGGATGTGGGTGTATGCCATACATTGTATAATCCAAAGGACATATTCTGCTTAGGGATGTGGGTGTATGCCATACATTGTATAATCCAAAGGACTTATTCTGCTTAGGGATGTGGGTGTATGCCATACATTGTATAATCCAAAGGACTTATTCTGCTTAGGGATGTGGGTGTATGTCATACATTGTATAATCCAAAGGACTTATTCTGCTTAGGGATGTGGGTGTATGCCATACATTGTATAATCCAAAGGACTTATTCTGCTTAGGGATGTGGGTGTATGCCATACATTGTGTAATCCAAAGGACATATTCTGCTTATAGTTGTGGGTGTATGCCATACATTGTATAATCCAAAGGACTTATTCTGCTTAGGGATGTGGGTGTATGCCATATATTGTATAATCCAAAGGACTCATTCTGCTTATAGTTGTGGGTGTATGCCATACATTGTATAATCCAAAGGACTTATTCTGCTTAGGGATGTGGCTGTATGCCATACATTGTATAACCCAAAGGACTTATTCTGCTTAGGGATGTGGTTGTATGCCATACATTGTATAATCCAAAGGACTTATTCTGCTTAGGGATGTGGCTGTATGCCATACATTGTATAACCCAAAGGACTTATTCTGCTTAGGGATGTGGCTGTATGCCATACATTGTATAACCCAAAGGACTTATTCTGCTTAGGGATGTGGTTGTATGCCATACATTGTATAACCCAAAGGACTTATTCTGCTTAGGGATGTGGCTGTATGCCATACATTGTATAACCCAAAGGACTTATTCTGCTTAGGGATGTGGTTGTATGCCATACATTGTATAACCCAAAGGACTTATTCTGCTTAGGGATGTGGCTGTATGCCATACATTGTATAACCCAAAGGACTTATTCTGCTTAGGGATGTGGCTGTATGCCATACATTGTATAACCCAAAGGACTTATTCTGCTTAGGGATGTGGTTGTATGCCATACATTGTATAACCCAAAGGACTTATTCTGCTTAGGGATGTGGCTGTATGCCATACATTGTATAACCCAAAGGACTTATTCTGCTTAGGGATGTGGGTGTATGCCATACATTGTATAATCCAAAGGACTTATTCTGCTTAGGGATGTGGTTGTATGCCATACATTGTATAACCCAAAGGACTTATTCTGCTTAGGGATGTGGCTGTATGCCATACATTGTATAACCCAAAGGACTTATTCTGCTTAGGGATGTGGGTGTATGTCATACATTGTATAATCCAAAGGACTTATTCTGCTTAGGGATGTGGCTGTATGCCATACATTGTATAACCCAAAGGACTTATTCTGCTTAGGGATGTGGCTGTATGCCATACATTGTATAACCCAAAGGACTTATTCTGCTTAGGGATGTGGTTGTATGCCATACATTGTATAACCCAAAGGACTTATTCTGCTTAGGGATGTGGCTGTATGCCATACATTGTATAACCCAAAGGACTTATTCTGCTTAGGGATGTGGTTGTATGCCATACATTGTATAACCCAAAGGACTTATTCTGCTTAGGGATGTGGCTGTATGCCATACATTGTATAACCCAAAGGACTTATTCTGCTTAGGGATGTGGCTGTATGCCATACATTGTATAACCCAAAGGACTTATTCTGCTTAGGGATGTGGTTGTATGCCATACATTGTATAACCCAAAGGACTTATTCTGCTTAGGGATGTGGCTGTATGCCATACATTGTATAACCCAAAGGACTTATTCTGCTTAGGGATGTGGGTGTATGCCATACATTGTATAATCCAAAGGACTTATTCTGCTTAGGGATGTGGGTGTATGCCATACATTGTATAATCCAAAGGACTTATTCTGCTTAGGGATGTGGGTGTATGTCATACATTGTATAATCCAAAGGACTTATTCTGCTTAGGGATGTGGGTGTATGCCATACATTGTATAATCCAAAGGACTTATTCTGCTTAGGGATGTGGGTGTATGCCATACATTGTGTAATCCAAAGGACATATTCTGCTTATAGTTGTGGGTGTATGCCATACATTGTATAATCCAAAGGACTTATTCTGCTTAGGGATGTGGGTGTATGCCATATATTGTATAATCCAAAGGACTCATTCTGCTTATAGTTGTGGGTGTATGCCATACATTGTATAATCCAAAGGACTTATTCTGCTTAGGGATGTGGCTGTATGCCATACATTGTATAACCCAAAGGACTTATTCTGCTTAGGGATGTGGTTGTATGCCATACATTGTATAACCCAAAGGACTTATTCTGCTTAGGGTGTGGCTGTATGCCATACATTGTATAACCCAAAGGACTTATTCTGCTTATGGTTGTGGGTGTATGGCATACATTGTATAACCCAAAGGACTTATTCTGCTTAGGGATGTGGGTGTATGCCATACATTGTATAACCCAAATTACTTATTCTGCTTAGGGATGTGGGTGTATGTCACACATTGTATAACCCAAAGGACTTATTCTGCTTAGGGATGCGGGTGTATTCCATACATTGTATAATCCAAAGGACTTATTCTGCTTAGGGATGTGGGTGTATGCCATACATTGTATAACCCAAAGGACTTATTCTGCTTAGGGTGTGGCTGTATGCCATACATTGTATAACCCAAAGGACTTATTCTACTTAGGGTGTGGCTGTATGCCATACATTGTATAACCCAAAGGACTTATTCTGCTTAGGGTGTGGCTGTATGCCATACATTGTATAACCCAAAGGACTTATTCTGCTTATGGTTGTGGGTGTATGCCATACATTGTATAACCCAAAGGACTTATTCTGCTTAGGGATGCGGGTGTATTCCATACATTGTATAATCCAAAGGACTTATTCTGCTTAGGGATGTGGGTGTATGCCATACATTGTATAATCCAAAGGACTCATTCTGCTTAGGGATGTGGCTGTATGCCATACATTGTATAATCCAAAGGACTTATTCTGCTTAGGGATGTGGGTGTATGCCATACATTGTATAATCCAAAGGACTCATTCTGCTTAGGGATGTGGGTGTATGCCATACATTGTATAATCCAAAGGACTTATTCTGCTTAGGGATGTGGGTGTATGCCATACATTGTATAACCCAAAGGACTCATTCTGCTTAGGGATGTGGGTGTATGCCATACATTGTATAATCTAAAGGACTTATTCTGCTTAGGGATGTGGGTGTATGCCATACATTGTATAACCCAAAGGACTTATTCTGCTTAGGGATGTGGGTGTAATATCTTTGTGGATTTCTAAAAAAGTATTTACGAATCGTTCATCTATTCAATTTAATGCAATAAATAATTTGTTTGAAGTTCAAATAAAAACATTTTATAAATATTTTCTGAGAAACTGATATTTAGATAAATATGGACATCTCGTCAATGTTTTGCCTACAATGAAAATAATTGTTTAAGATTCACAATTTTACTTAATCGTCAACAGAAATCGTCAACTAATAAAATTAATGTTTTAGAATACTCAAATAGAACATGGAATATCATTTGCTTATAAAAAGCAGTATATTATATTTGTGCAAATATGTACAACATATTTTGTCGAAATAGAAATTACTGCCAATTATAAATTAGTTGCTCATTTTCATTTATAGAATATATATCTAGTTTTACATATATTGTGTCCGACATATTGTTTTACATACAAAAGTAGTTTACATAGACTACTATCTATACGGCAAATAATGAACACCCCCAACCTAAATAGCTAAAAGATTTACAAAATCTTTGTGCATTAGAAACTTTTATTATTTATGCACAGTTTCAACTGATCTAATAAAGTTTAAATTAGTTTTAATTTAATAACAAATCTAAATTTATTAAAATGAAAAATCATTACTTTTTTAATATTCATATTGCGTCTTAATCTGAATAAAAAATTTAAATAGAAGTTAGAGTAAAAATATTTGCAACAAACCCAATTCCACAAAAATAATCAAACATATTAATAATACAAGTCACCTAAGATTAAGCCCTTATGTACATTTCGATAACCATGTCATCATCATCAGAGGTTACAAAATTACAATCTAGAATAAAACTAAGTAGACCAGGGGTTCCCCAATATTTTGGTACCCCGATCTTTTTGAAATGAAAGCCTACCACGCCATCTTCTGTTTACACTATGAATAAATGGTATGGACATATGAAGAAGAAACAAATATTATATATTGAAAATAATTTATTTATTTATACATGCTTTCACAAGAAACTTGATATAACCTTGCAAGTTTTAATTTAAAAGGTAAAGTTTAACTGATATTAGGAAAATCTGTTAGTGAGATGGATGAGCTTGCATTTCTTTTACTAGCATGCCCAATTGAGGTTGTGTTTTAGTAAGGGTAAAATTCAAGTTATTGGCAACATCAAGTTTGTTTCTATATCTTGTTTTTATAGCAACAAGTGCTGAAAATGTTTTTCCCACAAGTAGTGGCCGGAAAATGGCAAGAATAAATGAAGAGATCTGCCTGTGATACCAGTTTACATGTTTTAGCCAATTTGTTCTTTGTGGCGCTGTTGCCACATTGAACGGCAAATTTTCAGTTCAAGCTGACATGTAGATTTTATTTCAAGTTTACAAAATTTGTGTACTTAAACTTTAAATAAATGAGAATTTATCTTACTACTTTCCAACTCGTCTCGCGCCTCCCCTGGCTTGCTTTCACCCCCCCCCCCCCCCAAATGGGGCGCTCCCCCCACTTTGGGAACCGATGAACTAGACTGTCCAGGTAATTTTTGTAATAGGACATTTGATGATGACGATGGCATGGTCCCTGGATGTAGGTAACTTGTAATATTAGTTATTTTTAATATTTTTGTGGTATTGGGATTTTTGCCAATATTTTTATTGTATTACATTACAATATTATTGTGATATGTACAACTGTAATATATTGCTCTTGATATTGCACAAAAGGACACTGTATAGTGTTAGCAATCATCTTTATTGCATTGACAGCACAAATACGTATCACTTGATTATCCACAAAAATGCATAATTTTACGTTTAGTTAAACCCAAGTTCCTTTTCAAAATACGTTTAAAAGCGTTTCGTGCGAAAATAAATTAATAAGAAGGGTGAAGGCTTGATTGCTTCTACAGACGTATTTAAAATGCGCCAGCTTTCGTTTAGATCCGCTTAATACAGTTTTAATCAAAATGGAGTTAGAAAAAACATGTTTTCGGAAAACAATATTGGCTCCCAAATAAGTAAGCCATATCAAAGTTGAATTTAAATTGTTTTAAAATAAATTTAATGGTAAACAATTGCTAGATTATTAGGGGTCTTTCTAATATATTGTATGTTATAATTATAGGATGGAAATGACTATTGCATCAATTTTAAAATATGTTTTGAACATAATTATTCTCCTCACAATAAATGTAGGTAATTTATGTTCTGATAAACATGAATGTTTACCAGAGTTTTTAAACAGAAACATTAAACCATAAGTCGTGCATACATGGCTCAAGGTGGCAGTGAAACCATGCTTAGGTTAAGGTTATATTGGAAATCGTGGTGTGGGTGTGTTTGCAATTAAGAATGATTAAGGGAAATATCAAATATTTTTTTCAAATCGTAAAATAACTCACATTGCCTATGAATTACTGTAAAAGGGGATTGCCTTGGCTTCCAAGATCCTGCAATACTGGCTACCCAGTGCATTCCGATGAAAACGGGACACGTTTGTCATACGTTTAGCTCAACGCAGTAGTTGTACACTTCCTTATTGTCTAGCAAACACCAGGCTATTAAAAAAACAGTCAAGAATGTATGTCGTATAAGTAACAGACATTTCTTTGTATCCTTAAGACTCTTGGCCACTTTAACCTCTTTAAGTAGTAACTTCTCCACCAGTTTCATTTGTTCCAATCTCATTGTAAAATTTCTATTATTTTTGTATCAGAAAAATTAAACTAAACATTATTGGTGGTGATAATAAAAAGCTGTCGATTGTATAGGCAATGTTACCAGGCGCGTGAACCTTTGAGGTGAAATTAACAGGAAATATTGTAAGTACCTTATACACAATTGGATAAAAATTGGTTTCTTAGGATTTATTGAACTGAATGTATGAATAGAAGATTTAACTCTATTTTATGTAGTAAAACTCTTTCAAAATATTTTAAAAATATAATAAAATAAGTGACGTTGTGTTATAAATGTTATTGTTGCTTTTGTTTTATTTTATATCTTGAACATATTGTAGATTTTTAAAATAAGGTCTCATAATATAACTAATGGATTATTTATATATGGTACTTTTATACAAAAAATATTTAAATTTTTCATCGATGTCCTAAATTTTATTTTGTATTGATTACCATTAGAGTGTGTTTTAATTATTTACTCAAAATAAATCGATTTCTTTTCTTGAAACCTACTATGAATATTTCCATTTTAGAATCAACTCAGTTTTATTTATATTGTGATATTAATCTTCATAAACAACGTATCCTATATTTATAGGAAATATAAAATAAACATATAGACCTATTGTTGTTGATTGCGTGTCCATAGAGTTTTAGGCTATATCAAAGTAAATATTGCTCGTACGCTCCGCAGCCTTTTAACTGAAGACAACAGCTTTAGACGGTCTCCTAGTGGCCCCACACCCTATTACTAAACACGTGGCGTGAGTATCGGCTTTAGACTGACATCTGGACAGTTCCTGAAGGGAACGCATGTCCTGGTAACTCTTTAAAGTAATCGCAAGGTCTTGCAATGACCGATGCCAGTTTCCTGGGCCAGTCAGGTCGTGGATAAAGTGACCTGTATTAAGTATGAAGTAGAAGTCTGCCTTTGGTCTGCGTTTGCATCTGCAAGTGTAATGGTTTCCTAGTTGATAGTTGGGCTTCTTTGCCCAATGACAGAACACACTACATGTTTACGTGTACAGGGATCCATTGTAGATGATCTGATTTCCCCTTTCAGTGCTGACTCTCAAGCAGTACATTTATCGCAGAGGTGATGTTTGTGTCTCTGTTTGTTATTGCTTCTAAGGCAGATTTAGAGTCAGGGAAAATCACTATCCCGTCTGTAAGGCCTGAAACAATGGAGTCATCTAGCTAGAGAGTGGCAGATATTTTAATCCCCAAAAGCTCGCTAGTGAAATTTGCGACAATAAGGCCTGTATTCTTTCTCCGTCTGCATTATCCTTATTCAGGGGTTTATCTGATTAACCATCAGTGTAGGGTAATTAATAGTTTTTCAATCTGCGTGCGAGTTCGTGTGTCTATGTAAACTTACTCATTATACATTAATAGTCTGATAATGTCTGTTTAAGTATTAAATTAAGTTGAGAACTAGTTACTAGACACCTGTATTAGGTTACTTTTCTGTAAATCAAATACAATATATCAAATAGTTATAACAAGATTAAACTCATACTGCCGGGCTAAGGACGAGTCAGAGATAAGCTAAAATGTTGAAATGCCCATCTGAAGCTAGCCATAGAGACATACTGCTGGGCTAAGGACGAGTCAGAGGTAAGCTAAAATGTTGAAATACCCATCTGAAGCTAGCCATAGAGACATACTGCTGGGCTAAGGACGAGTCAGAGATAAGCTAAAATGTTGAAATACCCATCTGAAGCTAGCCATAGAGACATACTGCTGGGCTAAGGACGAGTCAGAGTTAAGCTAAAATGTTGAAATGCCCATCTGAAGCTAGCCATAGAGACATACTGCTGGGCTAAGGACGAGTCAGAGATAAGCTAAAATGTTGAAATACCCATCTGAAGCTAGCCATAGAGACATACTGCTGGGCTAAGGACGAGTCAGAGTTAAGCTAAAATGTTGAAATGCCCATCTGAAGCTAGCCATAGAGACATACTGCTGGGCTAAGGACGAGTCAGAGATAAGCTAAAATGTTGAAATGCCCATCTGAAGCTAGCCATAGAGACATACTGCTGGGCTAAGGACGAGTCAGAGATAAGCTAAAATGTTGAAATGCCCATCTGAAGCTAGCCATGGAGACATACTGCTGGGCTAAGGACGAGTCAGAGGTAAGCTAAAATGTTGAAATACCCATCTGAAGCTAGCCATAGAGACATACTGCTGGGCTAAGGACGAGTCAGAGATAAGCTAAAATGTTGAAATGCCCATCTGAAGCTAGCCATAGAGACATACTGCTGGGCTAAGGACGAGTCAGAGATAAGCTAAAATGTTGAAATGCCCATCTGAAGCTAGCCATAGAGACATACTGCTGGGCTAAGGACGAGTCAGAGATAAGCTAAAATGTTGAAATGCCCATCTGAAGCTAGCCATAGAGACATACTGCTGGGCTAAGGACGAGTCATAGATAAGCTAAAATGTTGAAATGCCCATCTGAAGCTAGCCATGGAGACATACTGCTGGGCTAAGGACGAGTCAGATATAAGCTAAAATGTTGAAATGCCCATCTGAAGCTAGCCATAGAGACATACTGCTGGGCTAAGGACGAGTCAGAGGTAAGCTAAAATGTTGAAATGCCCATCTGAAGCTAGCCATAGAGACATACTGCTGGGCTAAGGACGAGTCAGAGGTAAGCTAAAATGTTGAAATGCCCATCTGAAGCTAGCCATAGAGACATACTGCTGGGCTAAGGACGAGTCAGAGGTAAGCTAAAATGTCGAAATGCCCATCTGAAGCTAGCCATAGAGACATACTGCTGGGCTAAGGACGAGTCAGAGGTAAGCTAAAATGTTGAAATGCCTATCTGAAGCTAGCCATAGAGACATACTGCTGGGCTAAGGACGAGTCAGAGATAAGCTAAAATGTTGAAATGCCCATCTGAAGCTAGCCATAGAGACATACTGCTGGGCTAAGGACGAGTCAGAGATAAGCTAAAATGTCGAAATGCCCATCTGAAGCTAGCCATAGAGACATACTGCTGGGCTAAGGACGAGTCAGAGGTAAGCTAAAATGTTGAAATGCCCATCTGAAGCTAGCCATAGAGACATACTGCTGGGCTAAGGACGAGTCAGAGGTAAGCTAAAATGTTGAAATGCCCATCTGAAGCTAGCCATAGAGACATACTGCTGGGCTAAGGACGAGTCAGAGATAAGCTAAAATGTTGAAATGCCCATCTGAAGCTAGCCATAGAGACATACTGCTGGGCTAAGGACGAGTCAGAGGTAAGCTAAAATGTCGAAATGCCCATCTGAAGCTAGCCATAGAGACATACTGCTGGGCTAAGGACGAGTCAGAGGTAAGCTAAAATGTTGAAATGCCCATCTGAAGCTAGCCATAGAGACATACTGCTGGGCTAAGGACGAGTCAGAGATAAGCTAAAATGTTGAAATGCCCATCTGAAGCTAGCCATAGAGACATACTGCTGGGCTAAGGACGAGTCAGAGATAAGCTAAAATGTTGAAATGCCCATCTGAAGCTAGCCATGGAGACATACTGCTGGGCTAAGGACGAGTCAGATATAAGCTAAAATGTTGAAATGCCCATCTGAAGCTAGCCATAGAGACATACTGCTGGGCTAAGGACGAGTCAGAGATAAGCTAAAATGTTGAAATACCCATCTGAAGCTAGCCATAGAGACATACTGCTGGGCTAAGGACGAGTCAGAGATAAGCTAAAATGTTGAAATGCCCATCTGAAGCTAGCCATAGAGACATACTGCTGGGCTAAGGACGAGTCAGAGATAAGCTAAAATGTTGAAATGCCCATCTGAAGCTAGCCATAGAGACATACTGCTGGGCTAAGGACGAGTCAGAGATAAGCTAAAATGTTGAAATGCCCATCTGAAGCTAGCCATAGAGACATACTGCTGGGCTAAGGACGAGTCAGAGATAAGCTAAAATGTTGAAATGCCCATCTGAAGCTAGCCATAGAGACATACTGCTGGGCTAAGGACGAGTCAGAGATAAGCTAAAATGTTGAAATGCCCATCTGAAGCTAGCCATAGAGACATACTGCTGGGCTAAGGACGAGTCAGAGATAAGCTAAAATGTTGAAATGCCCATCTGAAGCTAGCCATAGAGACATACTGCTGGGCTAAGGACGAGTCAGAGATAAGCTAAAATGTTGAAATGCCCATCTGAAGCTAGCCATAGAGACATACTGCTGGGCTAAGGACGAGTCAGAGATAAGCTAAAATGTTGAAATGCCCATCTGAAGCTAGCCATAGAGACATACTGCTGGGCTAAGGACGAGTCAGAGATAAGCTAAAATGTTGAAATGCCCATCTGAAGCTAGCCATAGAGACATACTGCTGGGCTAAGGACGAGTCAGAGATAAGCTAAAATGTTGAAATGCCCATCTGAAGCTAGCCATAGAGACATACTGCTGGGCTAAGGACGAGTCAGAGATAAGCTAAAATGTTGAAATGCCCATCTGAAGCTAGCCATAGAGACATACTGCTGGGCTAAGGACGAGTCAGAGATAAGCTAAAATGTTGAAATGCCCATCTGAAGCTAGCCATAGAGACATACTGCTGGGCTAAGGACGAGTCAGAGATAAGCTAAAATGTTGAAATGCCCATCTGAAGCTAGCCATAGAGACATACTGCTGGGCTAAGGACGAGTCAGAGATAAGCTAAAATGTTGAAATGCCCATCTGAAGCTAGCCATAGAGACATACTGCTGGGCTAAGGACGAGTCAGAGATAAGCTAAAATGTTGAAATGCCCATCTGAAGCTAGCCATAGAGACATACTGCTGGGCTAAGGACGAGTCAGAGATAAGCTAAAATGTTGAAATGCCCATCTGAAGCTAGCCATAGAGACATACTGCTGGGCTAAGGACGAGTCAGAGATAAGCTAAAATGTTGAAATGCCCATCTGAAGCTAGCCATGGAGACATACTGCTGGGCTAAGGACGAGTCAGAGATAAGCTAAAATGTTGAAATGCCCATCTGAAGCTAGCCATAGAGACATACTGCTGGGCTAAGGACGAGTCAGAGATAAGCTAAAATGTTGAAATGCCCATCTGAAGCTAGCCATGGAGACATACTGCTGGGCTAAGGACGAGTCAGATATAAGCTAAAATGTTGAAATGCCCATCTGAAGCTAGCCATAGAGACATACTGCTGGGCTAAGGACGAGTCAGAGATAAGCTAAAATGTTGAAATACCCATCTGAAGCTAGCCATAGAGACATACTGCTGGGCTAAGGACGAGTCAGAGATAAGCTAAAATGTTGAAATGCCCATCTGAAGCTAGCCATAGAGACATACTGCTGGGCTAAGGACGAGTCAGAGATAAGCTAAAATGTTGAAATGCCCATCTGAAGCTAGCCATAGAGACATACTGCTGGGCTAAGGACGAGTCAGATATAAGCTAAAATGTTGAAATGCCCATCTGAAGATAGCCATAGAGACATACTGCTGGGCTAAGGACGAGTCAGAGATAAGCTAAAATGTTGAAATGCCCATCTGAAGCTAGCCATAGAGACATACTGCTGGGCTAAGGACGAGTCAGAGATAAGCTAAAATGTTGAAATGCCCATCTGAAGCTAGCCATGGAGACATACTGCAGGGCTAAGGACGAGTCAGAGATAAGCTAAAATGTTCAAATGCCCATCTGAAGCTAGCCATAGAGACATACTGCTGGGCTAAGGACGAGTCAGAGATAAGCTAAAATGTTGAAATGCCCATCTGAAGCTAGCCATGGAGACATACTGCTGGGCTAAGGACGAGTCAGAGATAAGCTAAAATGTTGAAATGCCCATATGAAGCTACCATAGAGACATACTGCTGGGCTAAGGACGAGTCAGAGATAAGCTAAAATATTGAAATGCCCATCTGAAGCTAGCCATAGAGACATACTGCTGGGCTAAGGACGAGTCAGAGATAAGCTTAAATGTTGAAATGCCCATCTGAAGCTAGCCATAGAGACATACTGCTGGGCTAAGGACGAGTCAGATATAAGCTAAAATGTTGAAATGCCCATCTGAAGCTAGCCATAGAGACATACTGCTGGGCTAAGGACGAGTCAGATATAAGCTAAAATGTTGAAATACCCATCTGAAGCTAGCCATAGAGACATACTGCTGGGCTAAGGACGAGTCAGAGATAAGCTAAAACGTTGAAATGCCCATCTGAAGCTAGCCATAGAGACATACTGCTGGGCTAAGGACGAGTCAGAGATAAGCTAAAATGTTGAAATGCCCATCTGAAGCTAGCCATAGAGACATACTGCTGGGCTAAGGACGAGTCAGATATAAGCTAAAATGTTGAAATGCCCATCTGAATCTAGCCATAGAGACATACGGCTGGGCTAAGGACGAGTCAGAGATAAGCTAAAATGTTGAAATGCCCATCTGAAGCTAGCCATAGAGACATACTGCTGGGCTAAGGACGAGTCAGAGGTAAGCTAAAATGTTGAAATACCCATCTGAAGCTAGCCATAGAGACATACTGCTGGGCTAAGGACGAGTCAGAGATAAGCTAAAATGTTGAAATGCCCATCTGAAGCTAGCCATAGAGACATACTGCTGGGCTAAGGACGAGTCAGAGATAAGCTAAAATGTTGAAATGCCCATCTGAAGCTAGCCATGGAGACATACTGCTGGGCTAAGGACGAGTCAGATATAAGCTAAAATGTTGAAATGCCCATCTGAAGCTAGCCATAGAGACATACTGCTGGGCTAAGGACGAGTCAGAGTTAAGCTAAAATGTTGAAATGCCCATCTGAAGCTAGCCATAGAGACATACTGCTGGGCTAAGGACGAGTCAGAAATAAGCTAAAATGTTGAAATGCCCATCTGAAGCTAGCCATAGAGACATACTGCTGGGCTAAGGACGAGTCAGAGATAAGCTAAAATGTTGAAATGCCCATCTGAAGCTAGCCATAGAGACATACTGCTGGGCTAAGGACGAGTCAGAGATAAGCTAAAATGTTGAAATACCCATCTGAAGCTAGCCATAGAGACACACTGCTGGGCTAAGGACGAGTCAGAGATAAGCTAAAATGTTGAAATGCCCATCTGAAGCTAGTCATAGAGACATACTGCTGGGCTAAGGACGAGTCAGATATAAGCTAAAATGTTGAAATGCCCATCTGAAGCTAGCCATAGAGACATACTGCTGGGCTAAGGACGATTCAGAGGTAAGCTAAAATGTTGAAATGCCCATCTGAAGCTAGCCATAGAGACATACTGCTGGGCTAAGGACGAGTCAGAGATAAGCTAAAATGTTGAAATGCCCATCTGAAGCTAGCCATAGAGACATACTGCTGGGCTAAGGACGAGTCAGATATAAGCTAAAATGTTGAAATACCCATCTGAAGCTAGCCATAGAGACATACTGCTGGGCAAAGGACGAGTCAGAGATAAGCTAAAATGTTGAAATACCCATCTGAAGCTAGCCATAGAGACATACTGCTGGGCTAAGGACGAGTCAGAGATAAGCTAAAATGTTGAAATACCCATCTGAAGCTAGCCATAGAGACATACTGCTGGGCTAAGGACGAGTCAGAGATAAGCTAAAATGTTGAAATACCCATCTGAAGCTAGCCATAGAGACATACTGCTGGGCTAAGGACGAGTCAGATATAAGCTAAAATGTTGAAATGCCCATCTGAAGCTAGCCATAGAGACATACTGCTGGGCTAAGGACGAGTCAGAGGTAAGCTAAAATGTTGAAATGCCCATCTGAAGCTAGCCATAGAGACACACTGCTGGGCTAAGGACGAGTCAGAGATAAGCTAAAATGTTGAAATGCCCATCTGAAGCTAGCCATAGAGACATACTGCTGGGCTAAGGACGAGTCAGATATAAGCTAAAATGTTGAAATACCCATCTGAAGCTAGCCATAGAGACATACTGCTGGGACTAAGGACGAGTCAGATATAAGCTAAAATGTTGAAATACCCATCTGAAGCTAGCCTTAGAGACATACTGCTGGGCTAAGGACGAGTCAGAGATAAGCTAAAATGTTGAAATGCCCATCTGAAGCTAGCCATAGAGACATACTGCTGGGCTAAGGACGAGTCAGAGATAAGCTAAAATGTTGAAATGCCCTCTGAAGCTAGCCATAGAGACATACTGCTGGGCTAAGGACGAGTCAGATATAAGCTAAAATGTTGAAATGCCCATCTGAAGCTAGCTATAGAGACATACTGCTGGGCTAAGGACGAGTCAGAAATAAGCTAAAATGTTGAAATGCCCATCTGAAGCTAGCCATAGAGACATACTGCTGGGCTAAGGACGAGTCAGAGATAAGCTAAAATGTTGAAATGCCCATCTGAAGCTAGCCATAGAGACATACTGCTGGGCTAAGGACGAGTCAGATATAAGCTAAAATGTTGAAATGCCCATCTGAAGCTAGCCATAGAGACATACTGCTGGGCTAAGGACGAGTCAGATATAAGCTAAAATGTTGAAATGCCCATCTGAAGCTAGCCATAGAGACATACTGCTGGGCTAAGGACGAGTCAGATATAAGCTAAAATGTTGAAATGCCCATCTGAAGCTAGTCATAGAGACATACTGCTGGGCTAAGGACGAGTCAGATATAAGCTAAAATGTTGAAATGCCCATCTGAAGCTAGCCATAGAGACATACTGCTGGGCTAAGGACGATTAAGAGGTAAGCTAAAATGTTGAAATGCCCATCTGAAGCTAGCCATAGAGACATACTGCTGGGCTAAGGACGAGTCAGAGATAAGCTAAAATGTTGAAATGCCCATCTGAAGCTAGCCATAGAGACATACTGCTGGGCTAAGGACGAGTCAGATATAAGCTAAAATGTTGAAATACCCATCTGAAGCTAGCCATAGAGACATACTGCTGGGACTAAGGACGAGTCAGATATAAGCTAAAATGTTGAAATACCCATCTGAAGCTAGCCATAGAGACATACTGCTGGGACTAAGGACGAGTCAGAGATAAGCTAAAATGTTGAAATGCCCATCTGAAGCTAGCCATAGAGACATACTGCTGGGCTAAGGACGAGTCAGAGATAAGCTAAAATGTTGAAATACCCATCTGAAGCTAGCCATAGAGACATACTGCTGGGCTAAGGACGAGTCAGAGATAAGCTAAAATGTTGAAATGCCCATCTGAAGCTAGCCATAGAGACATACTGCTGGGCTAAGGACGAGTCAGAGATAAGCTAAAATGTTGAAATGCCCATCTGAAGCTAGCCATAGAGACATACTGCTGGGACTAAGGACGAGTCAGATATAAGCTAAAATGTTGAAATACCCATCTGAAGCTAGCCATAGAGACATACTGCTGGGCTAAGGACGAGTCAGAGATAAGCTAAAATGTTGAAATACCCATCTGAAGCTAGCCATAGAGACATACTGCTGGGCTAAGGACGAGTCAGATATAAGCTAAAATGTTGAAATGCCCATCTGAAGCTAGCCATAGAGACATACTGCTGGGCTAAGGATGAGTCAGAGGTAAGCTAAAATGTTGAAATGCCCATCTGAAGCTAGCCATAGAGACACACTGCTGGGCTAAGGACGAGTCAGAGATAAGCTAAAATGTTGAAATGCCCATCTGAAGCTAGCCATAGAGACATACTGCTGGGCTAAGGACGAGTCAGATATAAGCTAAAATGTTGAAATACCCATCTGAAGCTAGCCATAGAGACATACTGCTGGGACTAAGGACGAGTCAGATATAAGCTAAAATGTTGAAATGCCCATCTGAAGCTAGCCATAGAGACATACTGCTGGGCTAAGGACGAGTCAGAGGTAAGCTAAAATGTTGAAATACCCATCTGAAGCTAGCCATAGAGACATACTGCTGGGCTAAGGACGAGTCAGAGATAAGCTAAAATGTTGAAATGCCCATCTGAAGCTAGCCATAGAGACATACTGCTGGGCTAAGGACGAGTCAGATATAAGCTAAAATGTTGAAATGCCCATCTGAAGCTAGCCATAGAGACATACTGCTGGGCTAAGGACGAGTCAGAGATAAGCTAAAATGTTGAAATGCCCATCTGAAGCTAGCCATAGAGACATACTGCTGGGCTAAGGACGAGTCAGAAATAAGCTAAAATGTTGAAATGCCCATCTGAAGCTAGCCATAGAGACATACTGCTGGGCTAAGGACGAGTCAGAGATAAGCTAAAATGTTGAAATGCCCATCTGAAGCTAGCCATAGAGACATACTGCTGGGCTAAGGACGAGTCAGATATAAGCTAAAATGTTGAAATGCCCATCTGAAGCTAGCCATAGAGACATACTGCTGGGCTAAGGACGAGTCAGATATAAGCTAAAATGTTGAAATGCCCATCTGAAGCTAGCCATAGAGACATACTGCTGGGCTAAGGACGAGTCAGATATAAGCTAAAATGTTGAAATGCCCATCTGAAGCTAGCCATAGAGACATACTGCTGGGCTAAGGACGAGTCAGAGATAAGCTAAAATGTTGAAATGCCCATCTGAAGCTAGCCATAGAGACATACTGCTGGGCTAAGGACGAGTCAGAGATAAGCTAAAATGTTGAAATACCCATCTGAAGCTAGCCATAGAGACATACTGCTGGGCTAAGGACGAGTCAGAGATAAGCTAAAATGTTGAAATACCCATCTGAAGCTAGCCATAGAGACATACTGCTGGGCTAAGGACGAGTCAGAGATAAGCTAAAATGTTGAAATGCCCATCTGAAGCTAGTCATAGAGACATACTGCTGGGCTAAGGACGAGTCAGATATAAGCTAAAATGTTGAAATGCCCATCTGAAGCTAGCCATAGAGACATACTGCTGGGCTAAGGACGATTCAGAGGTAAGCTAAAATGTTGAAATGCCCATCTGAAGCTAGCCATAGAGACATACTGCTGGGCTAAGGACGAGTCAGAGATAAGCTAAAATGTTGAAATGCCCATCTGAAGCTAGCCATAGAGACATACTGCTGGGCTAAGGACGAGTCAGATATAAGCTAAAATGTTGAAATACCCATCTGAAGCTAGCCATAGAGACATACTGCTGGGCAAAGGACGAGTCAGAGATAAGCTAAAATGTTGAAATACCCATCTGAAGCTAGCCATAGAGACATACTGCTGGGCTAAGGACGAGTCAGAGATAAGCTAAAATGTTGAAATACCCATCTGAAGCTAGCCATAGAGACATACTGCTGGGACTAAGGACGAGTCAGATATAAGCTAAAATGTTGAAATACCCATCTGAAGCTAGCCATAGAGACATACTGCTGGGACTAAGGACGAGTCAGATATAAGCTAAAATGTTGAAATACCCATCTGAAGCTAGCCATAGAGACATACTGCTGGGACTAAGGACGAGTCAGAGATAAGCTAAAATGTTGAAATGCCCATCTGAAGCTAGCCATAGAGACATACTGCTGGGCTAAGGACGAGTCAGAGATAAGCTAAAATGTTGAAATACCCATCTGAAGCTAGCCATAGAGACATACTGCTGGGCTAAGGACGAGTCAGAGATAAGCTAAAATGTTGAAATGCCCATCTGAAGCTAGCCATAGAGACATACTGCTGGGCTAAGGACGAGTCAGAGATAAGCTAAAATGTTGAAATGCCCATCTGAAGCTAGCCATAGAGACATACTGCTGGGACTAAGGACGAGTCAGATATAAGCTAAAATGTTGAAATACCCATCTGAAGCTAGCCATAGAGACATACTGCTGGGCTAAGGACGAGTCAGAGATAAGCTAAAATGTTGAAATACCCATCTGAAGCTAGCCATAGAGACATACTGCTGGGCTAAGAACGAGTCAGAGATAAGCTAAAATGTTGAAATGACCCACCTGAAACTAGCCATAGAGATTGGTAAGCGTTAAAACGTAATTATTTGTCCCCTAACTTAGGTTATGTGGTCCGTTGTAAATAAACTGACGTAACAGAAAAGTCCTAATATCACAACCAGCGGTAATATTGGCCATTGTTGATTGTTATCATAAAGAAAGTTTATATATATTGGTGGAATGAACATTTTTTAAAGGGTACCTTGACAGTTACGTATCATATAATTCAGACGGGTTGTGTGGCTAAGAGTCATTATTTATTATTTATCACCTAATATAGGAGTGTTATGAGGTTCCTTGTAGAAGAAATAGTATTAAAACTACTTGTAATGTTGTCATATATTCACCGGTATTTGATGATATTACGGTAAGTCGAATCTTTACATTTAAGGCCTGGTGGAAATCAAACCATAATATTGGTGCTTTATCAGCTGTAAGTTCAAGGTCTAACTGCATTCTACAGACACCCCATGGTAAGCATTCAACTCCTCTATTTTCCCCATTAGTGTCTGCCTAGTTTTATATTAGCCAGCAAACCTTAACTTTGCGACTTGTTATAATTTATGAGAGATATGACAATATATAATAGACTCCTAATGATTGCTATGTATTTCTCATTGAGGGAATGTAATGCCCATGCTCATATTAATGTGTAGCTTTACGCAATAGCACAAAAGCTTACTATAAATAGAGTAAGTAGCATAAGGGTAAGCTATTATAAAGGAGTAGAATAAAACTAAAATGTATCACACTAATATATAAGAGCAGTAAAAAAACATAGAAACAACTAATAAAAACAAAAATGTATCAATATGTTTTAAAGTCAATTCCTACTTAGGTGAACAAAGAAAAATGTTATTTCAATTACTTTTAAATAACTTCAAACAATATAAATAAAGTAATAAAACCTATGCGTGAAAACAGCTGTTCTACCACATAACCTATAACATCAAATCAGCTTTTATATAAAATCATTTGATATCACTTATTTTGAGCTAAATGAGTCGAAATAACTATATCTCATACCTTGCCCCTTTTCTGAAAAGATTTCCTCCCATATAAAACTAAAAATAATTCATCACATTTAATTGATGAATTATTTGAAAATACTGTGTTAACGTCATGTGCCATAATCCAAAAGTTTAAATAATTAATTTGAACTTGAGTGGATGAATAAAAAGAATTTTACTAACGATTAAAAATATGTGCAATATATATATATATATATATATATATATATATATATATATATATATATATATATAAAGAGAGTGTGATCTAATAGATTAAAAAATAAATGTGTTATTATACCTACTAGACACAGGCTACCCTTGCCAGTTAAGCCACTTGGCGACTGGCTGACCTGTAGCGATGAGCTTCAGGTGCTATTATATAACAGCTTATAAATAAATTTTCTTGGTCACAAAAACATGTGTTGGTCTTGTTCCAGTTTCTAAAATAAATTATATACAATAACCATTCCATTATGAATAAAATATCCATCAACGACATATTTTCCAACTTCTCATTCAATATAACTCAGGCGTATTGGGCACATATAATCAAGTTCAGGCTATTATCGGAAGATCAAAGATATTTTTTGTGAAAACTTTCGAATGAAAAAAATGGTTGTAATCGTAACAGCTGTTTTCATTTTACTTTGAGGTTATGACTAATCATTTTCGGATATACTCTGCTGTGTAATTAGACACTCCGATGTACAGTAGCTTTGTGGTTTTCGTTTTGCAGGTTAACAATAAGTAAAAATCTGTGTGTAGACAAAATTATACTTCTTTATTAAAAGTAATGCAGTCTACTGTCTTTAATGACTTTATCTAGGTTTGTAAATTTCACGTATAAGGACAAAATTATTAAAATTAAAGTGTAATATTTAAAAATTTATAAACATTTTACATTGTTTAATTTAAATTTAAAAATGTAAAATTTTAATAATAAATAAGACTATGTTATGTATTGTCTGTTTTTTTATTCCTTTTTTAAAGGAAACTAGCTGTACCCTTCCCTCGCTTTGCTGTACCCTGCCACGCTTTAATGTACCCTGACATTTTCTGCTGTACCCTGCCTCGCTTTCTTGTACCCTGGCACGCTTTACTGTATCCTGACAAGCTTTTCTGTACCCTGCCACGCTTTGTTGTACCCTGACGCCCTTTGCTGTACCCTACCTCACTTTGTTGCACCCTACCCTGCTTTGCTGTACCCTGCCACGCATTTCTGTAACCTTCCACGCTTTTTGTACTTTTACACGCTTTGTTGTACCCTACCTCGCTTTGCTGTACCCTGATACGCATTGCTGTACCCTGCCTCGCTTTGATGTTCCCTGCCTTGCTTTGCTGTACCCAGCCAGCCTTTGCTGTACCCTTCCACGATTTTCTGTACCGTTCCACGCTTTACTATACCCTACCTCACATTGCTGTACCCTGCCACGCTTTTTCTGTACCCTGCAACGCTTTGGTGTACCCTATCACAGTTTGCTGTATCATACCACGCTTTGCTTTACCCTACCAAGGCTTTCTGTGGAACAAAACAGAGCTTACGTTTCATAAATGTTTACTTTTACAATATTTCAGAGGCTACGTCAAGCGTAGACAAACCAACGTAACATGTTTATATACATGGATTAAGTATGGGACGTGTTTCCTTCTCTCTCAGCAGTTGGCAATGTCGATGGTACCTAGCTGACAGTTACAAAAGTTTTTTTTCGCGGCCTTGTTACAGACGCGTAAATGGGTTCAAACCATTTTCCAACGGGGTTGTATGTGGTGTTGAAATTTGACCTAAATCGCTGCAGAACTAGATTAAAGATTAGAACATATTGTCACATTAGAATTACAGTAAAAATTAACCAATATATCTGTTTGAATGTCATATTGTTTTAGGTTGTCTTTTTATTGGCTTTTTATTTGTTTAGAGTTAACCTTTTATCTACAGATTTTTTCTGTAATATTTTTGTTTTAATTCATTTCCTCCAACCTTATACACAAATCTTTTTATTTCTTGTATTCCTATAAAATAAATGAGTTTGTGATTTTTTAGTTTATACCTAATGCAGGGAATTATATCACAAAAGAAACAAAATTTTAAGAATAATTTTGTTTATAAACATTTTTGTTAAACTGTATGTGTATTATAATTGTCTCACTTCAATCTACATTCTAAAATGTATCATACAACTCTTTGGTCTTATAAATAAGCTTGGTTTCAAAGAATCAAACTGTACTGTTTAAAGTAAAATTGTGTAGTGAGAGACACAGCTTAAACCCAATTGCACTGATTACAAGGACTAGGCCAATGGCTCTCAGTGGCTGCCAAAAGTGTGGCTGCCAACAATGAACTTGTAAACACAACCTAGCTATACTGTAACTTTATTGTAGCGTACCTGAGCAGCTTTGTGCTCACTGTATTTACTCTGGGTCGTGACGATACAGACGCACAGCGAGTAGGCGATGTTAGCCAGTTGCCTTTAAATCTTACCGTCGTTGTACTTTATGAAATAACAAATCCAATCCCTTGGACATACATTTCATTATTTCGGTAAAGACAAATTGAAATATATTTCTAGGTTATTTTGGGTCTGAGTTGCAAAGCTACGGTTCCGTAATACTTGTGCAAGGTTTTGGACTCTCCCTAATATATATACATGTGTGTGTGTGTGTGTGTGTGTGAGTGTGTGTGTGTGTGTGTGTGTGTGTGTGTGTGTGTGTGTGTGTGTGTGTGTATGTGTGTGTGTGTGTGTGTGTGTGTGTGTGTGTGTGTGTGTTCTTCATAGAACTACGGTTTTATTTAAAATAAATAAAAGTATTCTATCAATTATTTAATTAATCCTATGGTAAGGAATGGTGAATAAAGTTCCAGTTTTAATGAAGGCACAATCACAAAATTTAGAAAATAAAAATATATTTCAATAATTTTTACCTCCGACTTGAACTTGTATTACTAATTTCATTTATATACTTTTAGTAACAAACGCTATTTAAAGAGGTGTGTCTCATTATTAATTGACGAAGGTACGAATTTCTCGAAACGGTTGTCCTCATTTAACAAACATTAATTGCTACTATAGAACGTATCATATATTACTAAATACATATGATAGAAGGTATATTGAAAAATAAATTTTTTAAGTAATCTTTTTGTTATTTGTATTTTGGCATAATACCATATAAACAAACATTATAAACAATTTAAAAAAAGTCAATTCCTACTTAGGTCAAAAAGTATACTTTTAGTTACATTTTTATTGAATAATTATATTTATAAATAAAGTAACACAAGCTATGCCTTAAACAGCTGTTCTACCACATAACCTATAACATACAATCAGCTGTTCTACCACATAACCTGTAACATACAATCAGCTGTTCTACCACATAACCTGTAACATACAATCAGCTGTTCTACCACATAACCTATAACATGCAATCAGCTGTTCTACCACATAACCTTTAACATACAATCAGCTATTCTACCACATAACCTGTAATATACAATCCGCTGTTCTACCACATAACCTGTAACATACAATCAGCTGTTCTACCGCACACCCTGTAACATACAATCAGCTGTTCTACCACATAACCTGTAACATACAATCAGCTGTTCTACCACATAACCTGTAACATACAATCAGCTGTTCCACCACATAACCAATAACATACAATCAGTTGTTCTACCACATAACTTGTAACATACAATCAGCTGTTCTACCCCATAACCTATAACATACAATCAGCTGTTCTACCACATAACCTGTAATATACAATCAGCTGTTCTACCACATAACCTGTAACATACATTCAGCTGTTCTACCACATAACCTATAACATACAATCAGCTGTTCTACCACATAACCTGTAACATACAGTCAGCTATTCTACTACATATCCTGTAACATACAATCATCTGTTCTAACACATAACCTATAACATACAATCAGCTGTTCTACCACATAACCTGTAACATACAATCAGCTGTTCTACCACATAACCTGTAACATACAATCAGCTGTTCTACAATATAACCTGTAACATACAATCTGCTGTTATACCACATAACCTATAACATACAATCAGCTGTTCTACCACATAACCTGTAACATACAGTCAGCTATTCTACTACATATCCTGTAACATACAATCATCTGTTCTACCACATGACCTATAACATACAATCAGCTGTTCTACCACATAACCTGTAACATACAATCAGCTCTTCTACCACATAATCTGTAACATACAATCAGCTATTCTACCACATATCCTGTAACATACAACCAGCTGTTCTACCACATAACCTATTACATACAATCAGCTGTTCTACCCCATAACCTGTAACATACATTCAGCTGTTCTATCACATAACCTATAACATACAATCAGCTGTTCTACCACATAACCTATAACATACAATCAGCTGCTCTACCACATAACCTATAACATACAATCAATCAGCTGTTCTACCACATAACCTGTAACATACAATCAGCTGTTCCACCACATAACCAATAACATACAATCAGTTGTTCTACCACATAACTTGTAACATACAATCAGCTGTTCTACCCCATAACCTATAACATACAATCAGCTGTTCTACCACATAACCTGTAATATACAATCAGCTGTTCTACCACATAACCTGTAACATACATTCAGCTGTTCTACCACATAACCTATAACATACAATCAGCTGTTCTACCACATAACCTGTAACATACAGTCAGCTATTCTACTACATATCCTGTAACATACAATCATCTGTTCTACCACATAACCTATAACATACAATCAGCTGTTCTACCACATAACCTGTAACATACAATCAGCTGTTCTACCACATAACCTGTAACATACAATCAGCATTTCTACAATATAACCTGTAACATACAATCTGCTGTTATACCACATAACCTATAACATACAATCAGCTGTTCTACCACATAACCTGTAACATACAGTCAGCTATTCTACTACATATCCTGTAACATACAATCATCTGTTCTACCACATGACCTATAACATACAATCAGCTGTTCTACCACATAACCTGTAACATACAATCAGCTCTTCTACCACATAATCTGTAACATACAATCAGCTATTCTACCACATATCCTGTAACATACAACCAGCTGTTCTACCACATAACCTATTACATACAATCAGCTGTTCTACCCCATAACCTGTAACATACATTCAGCTGTTCTACCACATAACCTATAACATACAATCAGCTGTTCTACCACATAACCTATAACATACAATCAATCAGCTGTTCTACCACATAACATGTTACATACAATCAGCTGATCTACCACATAACCTGTAACATAGATTCAGCTGTTCTACTACATAACCTGTAACATAGAATCTGCTGTTATACCACATAACCTGTAACATACAATCAGCTGTTCTACCACATAACCTGTAACATACAATCAGCTGATCTACCACATAACCTGTAACATAGATTCAGCTGTTCTACTACATAACCTGTAACATATAATCAGCTATTCTACCACATATCCTGTAACATACAATCAGCTGTTCTACCACATAACCTGTAACATAAAATCTGCTGTTCTACCACATAACCTATAACATACAGTCAGCTGTTCTACCACATAACCTGTAACATACAGTCAGCTATTCTACTACATATCCTGTAACATACAATCATCTGTTCTACCACATAACCTATAACATACAATCAGCTATTCAACTACATATCCTGTAACATACAGTCAGCTATTCGACTACATATCCTGTAACATACAATCACCTGTTCTACCACATAACCAATAACATACAATCAGTTGTTCTACCACATAACTTGTAACATACAATCAGCTGTTCTACCACATAACCTATTACATACAATCAGCTGTTCTACCCCATAACCTATAACATACAATCAGCTGTTCTACCACATAACCTGTAATATACTATCAGCTGTTCTACCACATAACCTGTAACATACAACCAGCTGTTCTACCACATAACCTATAACATACAATCAGCTGTTCCACCACATAACCTGTAACATACAATCAGCTGTTCTACCACATAACGTATAACATACAATCAGCTGTTCTACCACATAACCTATAACATACAATCAACTGTTCTACCACATAACCTGTAACATACAATCAGCTGTTCTACCACATAACCTATAACATACAATCAGCTGTTCTACCACATAACCTGTAACATACAATCAGCTGTTCTACCACATAACCTATAACATACAATCAGCTGTTCTACCACATAACCTGTAACATACAATCAGCTGTTCTACCACATAACCTATAACATACAATCAGCTGTCTTATGCAAACTTTTGTTTTTACTTATTTTAAGACAAATGGGAGGAAATAACTATATTGCATACCTTGACTCTTTTTGGTAAATGTTTGTTCCCCAAATACAACTAAAGTTAATTCATTGAATGTAATTAATTAATTAAATAATATTTGAAAAAAACAGTTGTAACGTCGTGTTAACCCCAGGAGCTTTTGAAAAATGTATATGAAAATGAGTGGATGAATAAAATGTATTTGATCAACGTTTGAAAAGTTGAACAAGATATTATATGAAAGTGTGAACTATTAGAAGGAGTTGTAAAAGTAGTGCACAACGTGAATTCCTTAAGGGAATAGTAAAATTAGTGAAATTCTTTTTTCTTGATGTTATTTTATTTATTTATTGTGATCCTAATTATATTAATTTTATGAAATAATATTTTTGTTATTTTATAATGCTTATATGAATATCTTTTAAAAAAAACAAATAAATTTCTCAAGGATTTCAAGGTAAAACTCTTACATTTTTTCGAACCCAGATACTTTTAATATTAAGCGCGTGTAAAGACCGCTTGATTATTTCTCTATGGATGGAACAGATGTTGTTTGTAATTTTAAATGCATTTTCACGACCTACTTGGCGAAAGTTCCGTAAACATAAATTTATTTATAACGAAAGGGATTTTTGCGTAGAATGTTTGTATAATGACAGGCGCTATTTTTGAATCCTTTCTTCCTCCTCTTCAAATTCCGTTCGCGTTGGTATTTTCCACTTGTTCCTGCATTAATGCACTCCCTAAAAGGAGCCTATTTGTTATGTTTCCCAATGACTTACTCATCCATAGATCGGTCGAGACTTCTATTAGGTCGTGTGTGTTTGTTATAGCGCCATGTAGATAGAAGCGGAAAGATAAATGGATTGATTAAAGGAAGAAACCTGAAATTTGATACCTTAGGGATCCCGTGTTAGCACTTATGGCTTGTGTGGTTAGGGTGTTTACCAAGGTAAATCTCTTCTTTATAGGGGTCAAAAGTATGTCCCTATCCACTTGTCTAATTATTTTCACAATATAACCATACAAAATATTCTTTGAAATTTTGAATATTTTTCTTAATTCACATTTTTATTTACTTTTCCAACTCATACAATTAGTTCCCACTCTCCTTATATATATATATATATATATATATATATATATATATATATATATATATATGTATATAGTTCAAATTTTCATTCGTTAACAAAATACTATTCATTCATCCACTCAAGTTCAAGTATATTTTTTGTAAACTTTTAGTGAAGGACACTTGATGGTAATATAGTTTTTTTCAAATATTAAATCAATAATTAAATTAAATGAATTAATTCTAGTTTTATGTATGTGAGAAACTATACACAAAAAGACCGAGGTATGCATTATAGTTATTTCACTGCATTTGGCCTATAATAAGTGATACCAAATGATTTCTTAAAACAGCTGATTTTATGTTATAGGTTAAGTGGTAAAACAGCTATTTTAACGCATAGGTTATGTTACTTTATTTATATTAATTGTATGTTTTTAAATATAAAGTAACTAAGATAAAATATTTCTTGGTTCATATAAAAAATTGTAGTGGGGATTGGCTTTAAAAATTGTAGTTTATATTACATATTATATAAAATATAGACTATATAACTATACCACAATACAGATACAACTTATTCAATTAGCACAGATTAGGTTATAAAAACAAACCTAACTTTAGAAATATAATCTTTAAATATCATCTCAACAAGTGTATGTTGTCGCGAGACGAAGAACATGTAAGTCGTTTGTACAAGGGGGCAATGGATTAGTTTTCGTAAACAACATATATGTGAATGGAAACCTATCAAAATCAAATGATTTTTAACTTTATTTAAATAAAGTACGGTAGTATAATTGTGCGGGTACTCGTAACAAGTTACTTGACAAGGAGTATCTTGTAACAGGTTAGGAGGAGTTAGGTTTGTATGAAGGTAACTAATGTCGGACACAACGATCATTTTTAGTGCAAGATATTTAACGCCACCCTTATGTATTGTAAGTAGAATATATTGTTATAGGAGAATTTTCAAACACCTAGGCCTATAACGGAAGCCCTCTATAGCAGAAAGACTAAATTCACTGTTCTTATGATTTAAAATTAAGATATAAAATTCAATGCTTATATAATTGGAATTAATTTAAATAAGAATAAACCCAACAGAAGATATTAATGAAAAATGCATTACAAATTATGCAGATTACTGTATTATATATAGCTTAAAGCCACTGTGGCATATCAGTTTTATTTAAATCTATTAAAACTATCAATCACAAATAAAACGTTTTATTTCGAACCTCGTGTTCCTTTCAACTGTAAAGCAATCATCTTCAGAGAAAATTATTACAAAAATATCATTTACGAAATTATTGTTTCAATAATATTTTCTGAAAATGATTGCATTTGAAATATACATTAGGGATAAAATACATAATTTTATTTGTGGTTGTCATTTAATTTATTTAAATTAATATATATTGTAATATAAATAATATTATAACATATTATTTATTACATACATATATATTTAATATAATATAATATATATAATATTATTATATTAATATATATATATATATATATATATATTATTAATATTCTTTACTATTGTATTAAAAATAATGTGTATATATATATATATATATATATATATATTTAATAAATTAAAAATATTTTAAAAACAAGAATACTTTTATTGCATATATTATTCAAAGCTTTTCGCCGATAAAATAGTACCAGCATCTTCAGGAAAATAATTATCTAACAAAATATTTTTACTGAAGATAATCTAACTGAAGATGCTGGTACTATTTTATCGGAGAAAAGCTTTGAATAGTATTAGCAATAAAAGTATTCTTGTTTTTGAAATATTTTTAATTTATTAAATATATTACAAGAAAACCTATCACCATATTTAATATATATATATATATATATATATATACAGTAAACTCCCGATTATCCGTGGGCGGATTAACCGGTTTTCGGATTATCCGGGTCTGCCATTGTTTTACAAATATCCAATTTTTATTCCAATCAGATTCATGTGTTTAAATTTCCAAACGGTGAATTACGATGTAAATACATATAAGGCTTAGTAGAATTTAAGATGAAGGGAATAGATATGTAAATATGTACGTACTAATCTTTACATTGAAAGGGAAGCACCCCGACGCTGGCCAGCAACGAAATAAAAGGGGCGAGCAGACCTACTTATATAAGAGACAATGACAAAATGCTTGAACGCCTGAAAACCTAATGTGTATCATAAGATAGATTGTAAACAAATGTCAGCTAATTTCGGCTATAAATAGTCTAGGACGTGACATATGCATTATCCATGTCTGTCATATACATTATCGATCTTAATGACTTTGTGACACACGTGACACAAGTAGACACTGTGCGACAAAATGGTTCTCAAGAAACTTAGAAACATTAAAGCTAAATCAATGCTCACAAACAAAACAGACGAAAGTGACAGATTTGTTTGTTAAAAAGTGAAAGTATTATGTGTAAAGGAAATTACATATGTACATACATACTTACTTTTGACATATACTTACGTACGTATTGTAAATAGTTAGACATATAAATGTACATGTTATAATCCGTCAAATACATCGACATTTTAAATTATTTTCTGTATTTATTTTGTCCTCTGAAGATTATTTGTGAATTGCATTAACCGGGGTCATTATTTGTGTATCTTATGGTATAATAATCGATTATCAATCGTTTTGCGTATTCTTTGTTCATAGCGGATTATCTGGGAAATTCGTTATCCGGCGTTGCCGGACCACCCTATTCCTCGGATAATCGGGGGTTTACTGTATATATATATATATATATATATATATATATATATATATATATATATATATATACCTTAGTTAAAATTTAATATTATTTAATTATAATATTATATATATATTTATATATATATATATATATATATATATATATATATATATATATATATATATATATATACCTTAGTTAAAATTTAATATTATTTAATTATAATATTATATATATATTTATATATATATATATATATATATATATATATATATATATATATATATATTTAAACAACATAGGTTATTCAAATACAAGAGTATTTATTCAATTAATAAATATTCTTCTATTTGAATAACCTATGTTGTTTTAAATTACTAAACAAGAAAACGTATTTTATATATATATATATATATATATATATATATATTTGTGTGTGTGTGTGTGTGTGTGTGTGTGTGTGTGTGTGTGTGTGTGTGTGTGTGTGTGTGTGTGTGTGTGTGTGTGTGTGTGTGTGTGTGTGTGTGTGTGTGTGTGTGTGTGTGTGTGTGTGTGTGTGTGTGTGTGTGTGTGTGTGTGTGTGTGTGTGTGTGTGTGTGTGTGTGTGTGTGTGTGTGTGTGTGTGTAACACTGCTTTGCAACACTGTTTTTTTGTATTCCCTTATCACTTCAACTATAATGTAGTTATACAAGTATCTTACTTGGTATATATGCGAGGTAACTTTCTAAGACTTTATTTACGTGTCTTCATTTTTCAAATATCAACTGAAATTCAAAAACAATAAACAGTATATATTACCCACTTTTGCAATAGTTTAAGACTTTCCGAACTTTAATTTATTTTATAGTTTTGTAAAATCTTACTGACAGAATGTTATCGATCTTCTAATTTTAATTTACGATGTTTTATACGTACTGAAGACATGTTATTCTATCATTCCATCATGTAACTACCTTAATTATTTTGAGCCTAATACTTAATATCGAAATTATAAAATAAAGCCGATCAATCAATATATCTGTGAAGAAAGGAAACCCTTATGTAATTTATTATTAAAATATATCTATATAATTTCTCGTATGATTATCTAAAGCAGCAGAAATGTTCAAACTAACAATCGATAGTGCATATCGATATATCTGAAGCGAATAGTCTATAATACAGCAAGGCGTCGTTAATATCGGTGGTTCTTCTCCATCGCAGGGATAAAGAAAACGTAAAACTGATAATAAATGTGACAGGCTTGTTATTCATGTAATCTGCGATCTGATTTATAACTATGCATACGCAATATAAGCTGACTGCATCTGCAGCACCTCCATATCTCAGCACCTCCATATCTCAGCACCTCCATATCTCAGGAGGGGCTGCACCTCCTACAACGACGCAGAGTGGGAAAAATAATAAAGTGAACTATTAAAGCTATACAACCTTGAGCCGAGCGCTGCAGTCGCGGGAAGGATTTATTGGTATAGTTAGAGTAGGCTGTGGCCACCGAATTGTTCTGCGTTACTTGCTGATCGGTTTACTGGTTCTCCAGCAATCGTGTCAGCCATTTTTATTAAAACTTATATTTTTTATTTAGTTTTAGCAGACGATATTGTTAGAATCGTTTAATGAAAGAACCTATGTGTTTTATTTTGACAATTATTTTCGATTTATTTTTGACCTATTTGTACAGAACTAAATTGTTAGCTTTTTTCCTAGCGAAACGATTAAAGAATAGTTCGGCTAAATAAAACTATGCGAAAATATAAAGCCAAAGTAGATCGTGTCGGAATCGTGTTTGAAGATCCGCCACGAATGAGATAGAGACGTCCTGCCGGAGTAAGGTTAGATGTACATAGGAATGGAATTTAGAATAAAATATCGATTAAGCTTGAAGATCTTACAGGGATTGGATTGCTTGATCTCGCCAAAATAGGATTCAAGATCTAGCGGGAACAGGATCGAGGGCTTCTGCAGGCATTAAATGTAATTTTATTATTTGCATTTCCCGAATGATATAAATCATACTCAAAGAATTCCTAGAAACACCTTCATATTATTGTTAAAAATTATTTGTATTTCTTCAATAGGTTGGCTATAGCCTGGAACTTTAGGCGAGTATATATTCTATAACTATAAACGAGAATAGAAATGCCTACACGTTTACACAGCTCTAGGCATAGCCTACACGTTTACACTGCTCTAGACATAGCCTACACTTTTACACTGCTCTAGACATAGCCTACACCTTTACACAGCTCTAGACATAGCCTACACCTTTACACTGCTCTAGACATAGCCTACACGTTTACACTGCTCTAGACATAGCCTACACTTTTACACTGCTCTAGACATAGCCTACACCTTTACACTGCTCTAGACATAGCCTACACGTTTACACAGCACTAGGCATAACCTACACGTCTACACAGCTCTAGACATAGCCTACACCTTTACACTGCTCTAGACATAGCCTACACGTTTACACAGCACTAGGCATAACCTACACGTCTACACTGCTCTAGACATAGCCTACACCTTTACACTGCTCTAGACATAGCCTACACGTTTACACAGCTCTAGGCATAGCCTACACGTTTACACAGTACTAGGCATAACCTACACTTTTACACTGCTCTAGACATAGCCTACACCTTTACACTGCCAACCAACCTAGGGGAGGCCATACAATCGTTAAGGTAGATGTCAGCGGGAATAGACTTGCATTTAGGGCGTGGTATTTTAAGCGGGAACACAAGACAAAATTTAGGGATCCTAACACGGTACACAAAACGGTGTGAGCAGCAGATATATAAATATATAATAAATATATTATTCTGCAAAAGAGGGGGAGGGACGTTGCAACACACACACAAACACACACACACATATACACACACACACATACACACACACACACACATATATATATATATAACTGTGTGCGTTTTGTGTTAATTTATAAAAGAAAAGTTTCGATTGTTGCTTGAAACCGAGATTCAAGTGTATGAGGCGCGAACCGTCTTCAGATGCCCCATTATACTCAACATGCTCTACTTGTGCGGACTAGGCCAAAGAAGGGGGTTGAGTTTTTGTTGCACTTCGCCAAACAATAGGGAACTATGCTTCATCTGCTGCCGTTATTAACAGTCCACAGCAAATTATAAAACTAAAAGCCCTTAATAAAAACTGTATCATATCAAATTTGTATATTTTTTCGACTTAATATTTCTAAACGCAAAGTAACGGTCAGTGATCAAGGTTACCTTTTTTGGTGTGTTTTTTTAGTAGAGCGTTTTTTTTTTTTAATTGTGTTAAAGGGTTTTAATTTAGGTTTAATAATACTTATATTTACTTTGTATGATTAGGTACAGTAAAATCTCGATAGTTCGAGTTAGATGTGACCAAGATTCATTCGGAGAGCCAAAACTCGGGTTACACAAAAATACGTTCCTAGTAATTAGAAAAAAATAGCTCTTTTAATGAACCCTAATATCTTACTATGTGTAAGAATGCACAAAATTAATTTATAGAAATGAGCATTTATTGAAAGCCCGACTTATTTCCTTTGCATACCGTATTGCTATAAAGATTTTTTGGAAGCCCGATTCATCATTTTCTTTCCAATAGAAAAAATAGACTTAAATAGAAATAGGCTCGAAGTTAACGGAACTTTCGAATCATCTGGACTCGGAATTTAGATACTACTGTAGGCTATATTGTGCTTAATTAAATAATACTCAAAAAGCTCTAACAAAAACTTTACTCTTACCCAATGTAATCTCGGCTAGCAAGTAACCTTCCTGGGATATATACACTAATGTTATACCTCTGAAGATGGTTACTTTGTAACCGAAACATCCATTAGGAAAAATTAGAGTTTTGTTCTTATTGCTTTTTTGAGCATTAATTCATTAATAGTCACTAAATTATACATTAGATAAACGTGAAGTATTTAAGGCTACAGGTTTTTTATGATTATTTATGTACTATTAAATAATTTAGTTTATACATATTCAATGGTTTCAAGTAAGTGATTACATGTATATAAAATATTCGGATATGTAATTTTTGTAATATAATAATTTAATATAACGGAAATAAAACTATTTTCTAATATTTATAAAAATTAATATTAAAAAAAACTCATTGAAAGCTCTTGATTGCTGTTACTATCCTTAGTTTAAACATACTAAACGCCATATATATATTACAAGTTTTAGTGTCTAAATATTCCAAGATAAAAATGTTTCTTAGTGCTATGGAAATTCATAAACAGTGGAAATGTACTTTTACTCCCTATTTAAATAATAATTTATTATTTTTGTAAAGTTGAAGTAAAATAATTGTTGTAAGAACATTGTAGAATCTCATATTATTTTATGTTAAAAACCTCAGATCAGTCATATTGTATGAAAACATTGTATGAAGTTATTACCAGAGTATATATTCCAAAGATCTTCAGATTATTATTCCGACTATGCAAAGTTATATCTGCACTTAGGTAACGCAGACACAGAAGGAACCCAACACATAGTAGCCTCGTAGATGTTTTATGAACCCGCTGTTAACCAACATATAAACTGTACATCTTGAATAGAAACAATAAAATTTATCCACAGATTTACTTGGTCAATTCATATTCTTACGACTTACAATAGAAATTCCTTGTTTTTGTAACAGAAATGGGTTTAATTGTGTAAAAGTATTTAAAATAATTGATAAATGGGTAAAATAGGTATTAGAAGTACCACATAAATACAACTGATTGTCTATCACCAGCTCTACAATACAAAGGCCTAAAGTACAACCTACATTATAAACCAAATAACACCACAAACAGAAACATTATACTACAAACTGAAACAGCCATACAAAAATCCGACACCAAAGACCAAGACTCACTTCGACATGACATAAAATACCTAACCAAACAGAAAAATGTAACCAACAAAAACATCAACAATGAAATTAAAATTGCTGCAACATAAAACAAAAAGCTCAACTAAACAAAATCACACTCACCACAGCAGACAAAGGCAACACCACAGTCATTATTAATACAAACAGCTTAAATGACAAAATCAATGATTTCATAATAAATAATAATATAGAACTTCTACATACAGATCCAATACAGAAATGCCACACAACCATCAAACAACGAATTAATATATCTAAATACATTATCAACGAAAACAAAAAATACCACCTAAAACAAATCCATCCTAAAGCACCTACCCTTCGCGCTCTCCCCAAAATTCACAAACCCAATGTCCCCATTCAAGCCATCATCAACCACCAAAATGCCCCGGTACATAAACTAGCAAAATACATTGACAAAATAATCAGACAATGCTCAACATCCTAGAAATCTAATTGATACAGAACAACATACCTAAAACCCACGCTACCGAAATCATAAACATCCTCCAAATCATCACCAAACAAAACAATTTCACCCACAACTCAAACTTCTATTTACAACCAGATATCCTACCCATGGGAAGTCCTGTCAGTCTTATCCTAAGCGAAACACATTGAAACAAAGATACTGACGAGCACTACACACGCACATAAAATCATTTACTTTCACAGATACGTCGATGATATCATAACACTACACAGAGGTAACTCCCGACAATGCGAAAAACTCCTCACCTACACTAATAAAATACACCCAAAACTCCACTTCACTTCAGAAATTGAAACCAACCGATCCTTAAACTTCCTCGACCTAACCATAATAAAAAGCCACACACAAAAACACAGCTTCAACATTTACAGGAAACCCATAACGACAAACACGCTTATCCACAACACCTCAAACCACCCTCTCCAACACCAACACGATACCTTCAGATCCATGCTCCATAGACTTAAAGTAGTCCCAATGACCACAGAAAACATAAACAAAGAACCGACACACAAAAATATTTAGCATTCACAAATGGATACAACACCACAATAATAGACAAAATACAAAAACACTAATACAATTAACACTACAGACAGGGAAAACAATTACATCACATTACCATACATAAACAAAGCAACAAACAAAATAGCCCACAAATTTCAAAAAATAGGATACAAAATAGCATACAAATCTAATAACAAGTTACAATACAAATACAACACGATAGCAACGAAAAAAAAACTACAAGCACTATGCGTATACAAACTGAACTGCCACTATGTAACAAATTCTACATTGGACAAACAGGTCGAAGCTTTAAACAAAGAGTCGAGGAACACAAACAGAACATCAACTCAACATTTTACAATCACATAAATGAAACAGGATACAAATACACAGACATTTACCATAACCTAGAAATCCTACACATCAACAAAAAAGGACCACATCTCAACATACTAGAACAATATGAAATTTACAGACACACAAAAACACAAAGTACTAACATATTAAACGAACAAACACAATACAAATCACACATACTCTTTGATACTATCGAAAACCTGCCTTTAAAACCGTCACCGCTTGACCCGACATCTCTAAGCAGAAGACACTGATGAAAAACGTTCTGTCTCAGTAAATTTTTAACAAATTTACTAAATTTAAAGTTCGGATAGTCATAAAATAGTGTTTAAGTGATTAATTAAATATAAGTATATATTCAAGTACTGGTAATCAAGTGTTTATGTATTAACCAAATATAAAAGCCTGGAAAACTCTTGAAAAGGGAAATATTTTGTTAACATAGGAATCTGAAAAGAATTAAAAGTAAGTATATAAGTAACTTACACTAGAGTGATGAAAAAGGAAAAAATATAATAAAAAGCACAAATCCAAAAATAATTATTTTGTACTTTTTAAGGCAAATTATATACTTACTGAAAAAATGTTAATGCCATAGGAATACAACGTTGGCACGGTTTCGTTTTAAGGTTATTCAAAAGAATATTGTAGAATAATTAGAGAACAAAATCTTCATTCCTTCACTGATATTAGTAGTTTCTAAATAGCACAACATTTAAATAGTTCTTGAATTTTGTAGTTCATTACGTTCGGTGAATCTTATTAATCATTTAAACAATAGTTTATATGACTATACAAAGTTTGAATATAGTAAATTTGTTTAAACTTACTGAGACAGAACGTTTTCGATCGCTATGTGCCGATCTTCATCAGTGTCTTCTGTTTGGAGATGTTAAACGAACAAACACAATACAAATCACACATACTCTTTGATACTATCGAAAACCTGCCTTTAAAACCGTCACCGCTTGACCCGACATCTCCAAGCAGAAGACACTGATGAAGATATCCACATAGCGATCGAAAACGTTTTGTCTCAGTAAGTTTTAACAAATTTACTAAATGTAAAGTTCGGATAGTCGAAAACCTATTGTTTGCGTGATTAATCTACAACAAGGCTATAATATTGTCTGTGTTACGTCGTTGTAACACATATGTATAAATTTAATTATAGACGTAAAAATAATAAAATAGTTTTTTCACGACATTTCTAAGTTAAGAAACTGTTGACAATATTTCTAGTCATGTTGGATTTGATTTTTACCGTCTCACAAGTTTAGTTAATAACTTAAATTACAATAAATGGAAACAATTTAAATTGTAATTGCTGTATATAAATTTATAAAAATCTATAAACTTGGAACATTAAATTTTTTTCTTAAAGGCGGGCTTTAAATGCCATTATGTTTATTACATTTGAAGGTTTCATTCGAGTATCGATTAACAAGCAGATTAGGCAACAACTTCAGGTTTTATTTATTTGAAATATTTAACGTAACAAGAAACAAATTATTTCAGAAATTTCTAAACATGCTTGACCTATCGTAACCGTTGCTGTAAAGTTGATATAATTGTCAAACTGCTATTTTTCAAACAGAATTTTAAAGAAAAGTTTTAAAGAAAGCAAAAATAAGTACTATGTGCAGAGACGGAAAATTACCTATCCTTAATCTTTGTAGCGTAAAAATCTACAATTATTTTAAAATGTTATTGATACAATTTGTAAATGCATATCGGGAATACATAATTAGTAATTTAATTTTATAGGACATAAAAAAGTAACTGTTTATAAATTTAGAAATACTGTATTTCTTTATCAATTCGAATAAGTAATATAAACTAAACGTTTTAAAGTCAATTCCTACTTTGGTCAAAAACATTTATATTTTAGTTAATTTATATTAAATAATTACAATTAATATAAACAAAGTATCTAAACCTGTGCGGTAAGTAGCTGTTTTACCACATAACCTATAACATGAAATCAGCTGCTTTATGAAATCATATGTTATCACTTATTTTAAGCCAAATTGAACAAAAAACTATATTGCATACTCTGCCCCTCTTGTAAACTGTTTTTTTTCCACATAAAAATAAAATTCAACAATTAAGTTTAATTAATGAAATAATATTTGAAATAACTGTATTAACATCAATCATTATCCACTACAAATATAAATTATATATTTGAATTTGAGTGGAAAAATAAAAAGTATTTTATTAACAATTGCAATTGCATGCAAGTTATATAAAGCAGAGTGTGGACTAATGGAAGGATTTACAAAAACACAGCAACAGTGGTGTAACGCTTGATAAACATATATTCTTAAATTATGTTGAAGTAGAAAAACCAAAAGAACCTTAATATTCTGCAATTAAGTAACATCATTTGCAGTAATATTTACTCTGTCCAAAGCATGTCTATGATACTATCGCAAACACAACCTGCAAGAACTGTAGTTGGTAACCCCAGATCCTCGTTTGTCCGGTAGTTCCCCTCAGTATCCCCGCCTATTTCCTGAGGTTGCAATTGTTTCAAACATTTTTCCAGGACAATTTCTCCTCCCCTCTCCTTTACCTGCCCCACCCAGGTCTCCTCCATTGTCTAACCTCTTATGATAATTGAATGACTTTTTATAAAAATTATCCGTCCTTTGTTTCGTGCCTAGGGGACACTTAGTAATTAAATGATGAGGATTTTTAGTTGACGGTCGGAAGCGTCGCGGATAGGTTGTTAATAATAGTGTTGCGCGCGTGTGCGTGTGTGCGTAAATGTTACTATAGGCGCGACGTTTACAATAAGTTGAATACTGTTAAATGCTTGATATTTTTAAAGTAACCATGTATATAGGTTGTTGTTGTATTAAATGTTTGTTTTAGCTTTAGAAAATATTTAAAGGGAAATATTAATTTTAATTATAAATATTCGTCATTCACTGCTGTGAATATATAAAGCAGAAGGTAAATTCAAACATTTTCCAAAATAAGACTCATTTTAAAAAAATACCAAAAGTACAATATTTAAAAAACTTTATTACAATTACATGTAAGTAATCTTAAATTTTATTAACTTGCTTTGTTGTTAATAATTTATTCATAAAATATATTTAAAGTATATTAAATATAATTGTATTAAATATTAATGTATTAAATATTAAAATATATTTATAAAATTTCTATTGTACAAAAAGACCTTACACTTTCAATCAAAAACTTAGAACTTTCTAGAAGATATTTTATCACACAACAAATATAGAAAAGCGTGAAACAGAAGGTTACATGTTGCGAAAGCTGAACCCCATTTACTCTCTTTATATTAAAGCACAGATGCAAAAAACATTAATAGTAACAGTATTTTTATAAATTATTAGAATTGATGCCAGTATTGCCACCTTAACAAAAACGGCCGAGTAATTAGCGATATAACTTGGGTAAGAACACGACTGTACAAAACAAATCCGATATAGCGCATGTCTTAAAGATTCTTTAGAAACGCGCGACAAGAAGTGGCAAGCTTTGGTGAGATGAACACGTGGCGGGGCCGCTTCCTCCACAAATCGTAAGTTTATTTGGCCTTTTTATTTTTATACTTACAACCCATTTAACAAACCATTTGTCTAACATGTTTAGACATTTAAAAAAATATATTTATTAAATATCAATGAGCTTTTAGAATTTTTTAAAGATATGTTTCCTAGAAACATTGACGGTCTTCAAGTTTGTAAAACATATTGAATTATATAAATATTATGTGTATAATGATAACAATTTCTGCGTTGTATAGTAAGTAATTTTGCAATAAAATTCTTATTACACTAGTCTTTACTTCTGTTAAGAATATTTGTTTACATTTGCGTATGTTTTTCTGCCTTTCCAGACTTGAAAAATAGTTTTCTTTGTTATTCCATTTCAACATAACTCCATTTTTAAAACTATATTAATGTTCGAAATTTAGTAGTAGTCGAAATGTTTTGAGAATGGAGTTATTCCGAAACGCGTCAAAAGAGAAAATTTTTAAATTAGGAAAGTCGGAAAAAATTACTAAAATGTATATAATTATACAACACTATATATTATATCTTATAATGTATTACAACATATATATATATATATATATATATATATATATATATATATATATATAGATAGATAGATAGATAGATATAATTTTTTGTGTATATTGTAACTAAAAAGGCCTTTCTTGGTGTTTGTTTTTGCTCAAGTGGATCATCTTATATTTTCTTAATGATGGATACATTGTTTAATACTATTTTTCAGTTTTTAACATAGATTCTATACTTGTCAAATGTATTTAAAAAGCAATGTATCTAGTCTCTTACATTTTTACTTTACATTGTGTATAAATGCTAATTGTAAAGAGTAAGTAATGTATAGTTAGTTAAGGTAAGTGTTTATCCATAAGTTAAAAACACATTAGAAACACTTTAAAGTTACAATTACTATTCGAATACTAACTTTAAAGCTTCAACCTTGTCTATATTAGGTTTGGATAAAATACACTCTTTTGTAAAGTGAATGTAAATTATCTGTTTACCGCAATTTCTACACAAGTTCAGAGAGTATGCACACAGATTCACGCCTTGGGGTAGGCCGGGTCTACTTGATATAACGTTTTTAGAATCAAAATTTGGCAGAGCCCGCAAGGGCAATGACCCGACCTGCCTCAACACACGCTCAGACTGGTGCTATTTTTAATTCGGACACTTGCTTCGTTTTTTCTTTTTCTGTCTTTGTATACAACCCCCCCCCCTTCCTTCGGACTCTCTTTAGGCATAATGAAAACAAACATCTGGTGTAAGAGTATTGCGGGATAGGTCATGTCTGTATTGTGCATATGGTGCGATCTCCTTCGTGTTCTCTTCATAATGCGTTACGAGTACCTTCCTCTAACGGAACCATAAACTGAGATTTTATTACCCAGCCTTTAGTTTACCAAATATTTTGTCTACTTAAAGTCCATAAATTATGTACAATAGTGGAAAAAATACAGCATTCTGAAGAAATAACAGTAAATAATTTGTGACCATGTCTTTAGTAATGTTAGTGTCCTAAATAACCCATAGTTTTCTTTGCTTGCATATAAGGCACGAAATGAGCACCAAAAGCTTACAAACAAATCGCATTTAGATTTTTTGCCTCTTTTCATATCTCATAATGTAGATGGCTGTGAGTTTTTGACCACAATAGGTAAAAATGTAATGAAATATTTTTTTTAAAATTAGGTTTAATTTAATTTTTATATTTAAACACATTTTGATAATAGTTACATACTATTCAAGTGTTAAAATCTCTTTAACTATGTATAACAGTAGAGTTTTATAATTTATCTGTGTGTATAACTTGATTTGGTTTACACAAATAGTATCCTAAATATGAGACACACAGAAATCGCCGAGAAAAAATATTGTAATTGGTAAAACCTATTACTTTGTCTAACTATTTTAAGATATATTTGATATGGTTGAAGTTTTAAACTTAATTTATTTATAATAGAATTAATAGGGATTATTTCTTATAGGAAATACTTTCTTGACAAGACAATGTATCCAAGATACACTTAGCATTATACTTCGTTTAATCTCAAAAACCTTTACCGTGTAATATTTTGTGTAATTGTAGCATATGTATTTATTTTTATATTTTACCTTAAAAATTATTCATTTCTACAACTTTTTACAAGGTTCATTTATATAATATGGCAAAATTATTAATAAAATGTGATACAATATTGTATAATATCCAAAGGGGGTGCGCGCTCGTGCGCGTGTGTTGTTTAATATTTTATTTGTTATTAATATAACGATGTGGGTAAAAATTTGAATCATAATTTATTTTATATAGTAAAAATAGTAGGCCTACTATAAAAAAAAAATGTAATACAATACGAGAGGAATTTTTTATTAACGAATACAAATTTCTAAAACGATTTATTGTAGGAGTAAAATTTATACTTTTTTATCTAAAAGTTTTGCCAAGCGTGAGTCCTAAAAAATTTCCAGTTTTAAGGTAACCACCCAATACTATTACTATCGCCTACAAAGGGATGAAAATATTGTGAGTGTTGACAGTGCTACATGGGCAACTACACAAGACCCTCTGGTACAGTTTGTATGGGAAGTCTTACGGTCCATCCTTCCTTGTGCAGGTTGACCTACTCCCTGTAGGAAAGGGAATAAGGAGTGGGAAGGAAACAGGCAGAATGTAATGGTTCTCTTACACTGGAAATAGGCAGAGTCCTTTGTGTGAAACAGGTGTGTATTTTCGGTATTTTCTTGAAGTTTTTATCTGTATAGAGAACCAATAGTGTTGTAATGAAATATATATCTTTTACCAAAAATGTTGGATTGCCAATTTTGTTTAATAACTATTTACATTTTACTTCATTTTACATTTGTATTTGGGGTGGAGACAAAAATATTTTAAATGCGATTACAAAGTAATTGTTATGTTGAATACTTCAATCGTCCAGATTAAAATAATGTATTATTTCAACAAGTAATAGTATCAATG
>JBAIZL010000021.1:306164-376164 GCA_036971475.1 Prosapia bicincta | reverse complement strand
GACGTTGGTAAGACATAATCTACACACATATAACTTATTCGTTGGTATAAACTTAAACCTAAATGAAACATTCAGTTTAAACATAGACTTTTGGATTCAGATCAAATATAAAATTTCTAAGCATAGGTAACACAGTTTGTAATTACAAAACAAAACAGACAAGTTACACAAAATAAAAATGTTTAAATGTTGTAAAATAATTGAAAACCCATAAATTGTACAACGAAAATCAAACATTTTCAAAATTCACAATATCTTTTTCTCCTAACATGGCCATAACTAACCTGAAATAAATTTACTAAAAAAAAAACTTTTCTAGTTTCTTAGTATAATCTCGATCAACGTCTATTTTAACGGGTTTCTGCTACCACCTGGAGAAATCTTTGTCTTGGTGTCATGCTTGTTATCTCTATACGTCTTTCCACGTAATGCCTTTAAACCAATAGCAATGATAGGGTGCTAGATCGGGGCATTAAGGGAGATGAGGTACCTCCCAAAGTTTAAGTGAGCAACGTGAGGACCTCTCCTCTTCTCTGTCATGACTTCCTTCAGTGACCACACCAATAGCAATGATAGGGTGCTAGATCGGGGCATTAAGGGAGATGAGGTACCTCCCAAAGTTTAAGTGAGCAACGTGAGGACCTCTCCTCTTCTCTGTCATGACTTCCTTCAGTGACCACACCAAAGGCAATGATAGGGTGCTAGATCGGGGCATTAAGGAGGATGAGGTACATCCCAAAGGTTAAGTGAGCAACGTGAGGACCTCTCCTCTTCTCTGTCATGACTTCCTTCAGTGACCACACCAAAGGCAATAATAGGGTGCTAGATCGGGGCATTAAGGAGGATGAGGTACATCCCAAAGTTTAAGTGAGCAACGTGAGGACCTCTCCTCTTCTCTGTCATGACTTCCTTCAGTGACCACACCAAAGGCAATGATAGGGTGCTAGATCGGGGCATTAAGGAGGATGAGGTACATCCCAAAGGTTAAGTGAGCGACGTGAGGACCTCTCCTCTTCTCTGTCATGACTTCCTTCAGTGACCACACCAAAGGCAATCATAGGGTGCTAGATCGGGGCATTAAGGAGGATGAGGTACATCCCAAAGGTTAAGTGAGCGACGTGAGGACCTCTCCTCTTCTCTGTCATGGCTTCCTTCAGTGACCAAAGCAATAGCAATGATAGGGTGCTAGATCGGGGCATTAAGGAGGATGAGGTACATCCCAAAGTTTAAGTGAGCAACGTGAGGACCTCTCCTCTTCTCTGTCATGACTTCCTTCAGTGACCACACCAAAGGCAATGATAGGGTGCTAGATCGGGGCATTAAGGAGGATGAGGTACATCCCAAAGGTTAAGTGAGCGACGTGAGGACCTCTCCTCTTCTCTGTCATGACTTCCTTCAGTGACCACACCAAAGGCAATCATAGGGTGCTAGATCGGGGCATTAAGGAGGATGAGGTACCTCCCAAAGTTTAAGTGAGCAACGTGAGGACCTCTCCTCTTCTCTGTCATGACTTACTTCAGTGACCACACCAAAGGCAATAATAGGGTGCTAGATCGGGGCATTAAGGAGGATGAGGTACATCCCAAAGTTTAAGTGAGCAACGTGAGGACCTCTCCTCTTCTCTGTCATGACTTCCTTCAGTGACCACACCAAAGGCAATGATAGGGTGCTAGATCGGGGCATTAAGGAGGATGAGGTACATCCCAAAGTTTAAGTGAGCAACGTGAGGACCTCTCCTCTTCTCTGTCATGACTTCCTTCAGTGACCACACCAAAGGCAATGATAGGGTGCTAGATCGGGGCATTAAGGAGGATGAGGTACATCCCAAAGGTTAAGTGAGCAACGTGAGGACCTCTCCTCTTCTCTGTCATGACTTCCTTCAGTGACCACACCAAAGGCAATCATAGGGTGCTAGATCGGGGCATTAAGGGAGATGAGGTACCTCCCAAAGTTTAAGTGAGCAACGTGAGGACCTCTCCTCTTCTCTGTCATGACTTCCTTCAGTGACCACACCAAAGGCAATGATAGGGTGCTAGATCGGGGCATTAAGGAGGATGAGGTACATCCCAAAGTTTAAGTGAGCAACGTGAGGACCTCTCCTCTTCTCTGTCATGACTTCCTTCAGTGACCACACCAAAGGCAATGATAGGGTGCTAGATCGGGGCATTAAGGAGGATGAGGTACATCCCAAAGGTTAAGTGAGCAACGTGAGGACCTCTCCTCTTCTCTGTCATGACTTCCTTCAGTGACCACACCAAAGGCAATGATAGGGTGCTAGATCGGGGCATTAAGGAGGATGAGGTACATCCCAAAGGTTAAGTGAGCAACGTGAGGACCTCTCCTCTTCTCTGTCATGACTTCCTTCAGTGACCACACCAAAGGCAATCATAGGGTGCTAGATCGGGGCATTAAGGGAGATGAGGTACCTCCCAAAGTTTAAGTGAGCAACGTGAGGACCTCTCCTCTTCTCTGTCATGACTTCCTTCAGTGACCACACCAAAGGCAATGATAGGGTGCTAGATCGGGGCATTAAGGAGGATGAGGTACATCCCAAAGTTTAAGTGAGCAACGTGAGGACCTCTCCTCTTCTCTGTCATGACTTCCTTCAGTGACCACACCAAAGGCAATGATAGGGTGCTAGATCGGGGCATTAAGGAGGATGAGGTACATCCCAAGGGTTAAGTGAGCAACGTGAGGACCTCTCCTCTTCTCTGTCTTGACTTCCTTCAGTAACCACACCAAAGGCAATCATAGGGTGCTAGATCGGGGCATTAAGGGAGATGAGGTACCTCCCAAAGTTTAAGTGAGCAACGTGAGGACCTCTCCTCTTCTCTGTCATGACTTCCTTCAGTGACCACACCAAAGGCAATGATAGGGTGCTAGATCGGGGCATTAAGGAGGATGAGGTACATCCCAAAGGTTAAGTGAGCAACGTGAGGACCTCTCCTCTTCTCTCTCATGGCTTCCTTCAGTGACCAAACCAATGGCAATCATAGGGTGCTAGATCGGGTCATTAAGGAGGATGAGGTACCTCCCAAAGGTTAAGTGAGCAACGTGAGGACCTCTCCTCTTCTCTGTCATGACTTCCTTCAGTGACCAAACCAATGGCAATCATAGGGTGCTAGATCGGGGCATTAAGGAGGATGAGGTACCTCCCAAAGGTTAAGTGAGCAACGTGAGGACCTCTCCTCTTCTCTGTCATGACTTCCTTCAGTGACCACACCAAAGGCAATGATAGGGTGCTAGATCGGGGCATTAAGGAGGATGAGGTACATCCCAAAGGTTAAGTGAGCGACGTGAGGACCTCTCCTCTTCTCTGTCATGGCTTCCTTCAGTGACCAAAGCAATAGCAATGATAGGGTGCTAGATCGGGGCATTAAGGGAGATGAGGTACCTCCCAAAGTTTAAGTGAGCAACGTGAGGACCTCTCCTCTTCTCTGTCATGACTTCCTTCAGTGACCACACCAAAGGCAATGATAGGGGGCTAGATCGGGGCATTAAGGAGGATGAGGTACATCCCAAAGGTTAAGTGAGCAACGTGAGGACCTCTCCTCTTCTCTCTCATGGCTTCCTTCAGTGACCAAAGCAATAGCAATGATAGGGTGCTAGATCGGGGCATTAAGGAGGATGAGGTACCTCCCAGAGATTAAGTGAGCGACGTGAGGACCTCTCCTCTTCTCTGTCATGGCTTCCTTCAGTGACCAAAGCAATAGCAATGATAGGGTGCTAGATCGGGGCATTAAGGAGGATGAGGTACCTCCCAGAGGTTAAGTGAGCGACGTGAGGACCTCTCCTCTTCTCTGTCATGGCTTCCTTCAGTGACCAAAGCAATAGCAATGATAGGGTCCTAGATCGGGGCATTAAGGAGGATGAGGTACCTCCCAGAGGTTAAGTGAGCGACGTGAGGACCTCTCCTCTTCTCTGTCATGGCTTCCTTCAGTGACCAAACAATAGCAATGATAGGGTGCTAGATCGGGGCATTAAGGAGGATGAGGTACCTCCCAGAGGTTAAGTGAGCGACGTGAGGACCTCTCCTCTTCTCTGTCATGGCTTCCTTCAGTGACCAAAGCAATAGCAATGATAGGGTGCTAGATCGGGGCATTAAGGAGGATGAGGTACCTCCCAGAGGTTAAGTGAGCGACGTGAGGACCTCTCCTCTTCTCTGTCATGGCTTCCTTCAGTGACCAAAGCAATAGCAATGATAGGGTGCTAGATCGGGGGATTAAGGGGGATGAGGTACCTCCCAGAGGTTAAGTGAGCAACGTGAGGACCTCTCCTCTTCTCTGTCATGGCTTCCTTCAGTGACCAAACCAAAGGCAATCATAGGGTGCTAGATCGGGGCATTATGGAGGATTAGGTACATCCCAAAGTTTAAGTGAGCAACGTGAGGACCTCTCTTCTTCTCTCTCATGGCTTCCTTCAGTGACCAAACCAATTGCAATCATAGGGTGCTAGATCGGGGCATTAAGGAGGATGAGGTACATCCCAAAGTTTAAGTGAGCAACGTGAGGACCTCTCTTCTTCTCTCTCATGGCTTCCTTCAGTGACCAAACCAATTGCAATCATAGGGTGCTAGATCGGGGCATTAAGGAGGATGAGGTACCTCCCAAAGTTTAGGTGAGCAACGTGAGGACCTCTCCTCTTCTCTCTCATGGCCTACTTCAGTATCCAAACCAAAGGCAATCATAGGGTGCAAGATCGGAGCATTAAGGAGGATGACGGACCTCCCAAAGTTTAAGTGAGCGACGTGAGGACCTCTCCTCGTCTCTCTCATGACTTCCTTCAGTGACCAACTCAATGACAATCATAGGATGCTAGATCGGGGCATTAGGGAGGATTAGGTACCTCCCAAAAGTTAAGTGAGCAACGTGAGGACCTCTCCTCTTCTCTCTAATGGACTACTTCAGTAACCAAACCAAAGGCAATCATAGGGTGCAAGATCGGAGCATTACGGAGGATGAGGTACCTCTCAAAGGTTAAGTGAGCAACGTGAGGACCTCTCCTCTTCTCTCTCATGGCTTCCTTCAGTGACCAAACCAATTGCAATCATAGGGTGCTAGATCGGGGCATTAAGGAGGTTGAGGTACCTCCCAAAGTTTAAGTGAGCAACGTGAGGACCTCTCCTCTTCTCTGTCATGGCTTCCTTTAGTAACCAAACCAAAGGCAATCATAGGGTGCTAGATCGGGGCATTAAGGAGGTTGAGGTACCTCCCAAAGTTTAAGTGAGCAACGTGAGGACCTCTCCTCTTCTCTGTCATGGCTTCCTTCAGTGACCAAACCAAAGGCAATCATAGGGTGCTAGATCGGGGCATTAAGGAGGATGAGGTACATCCCAAAGTTTAAGTGAGCAACGTGAGGACCTCTCCTCTTCTCTCTCATGGCTTCCTTCAGTGACCAAACCAATTGCAATCATAGGGTGCTAGATCGGGGCATTAAGGAGAATGAGGTACCTCCCAAAGTTTAAGTGAGCAACGTGAGGACCTCTCCTCTTCTCCCTCATGGCTTCCTTCAGTGACCAAACCAATTGCAATCATAGGCTGCTAGATCGGGGCATTAAGGAGGATGAGGTACATCCCAAAGGTTAAGTGAGCAACGTGAGGACCTCTCCTCTTCTCTCTCATGACTTCCTTCAGAGACCAAACCAATTGCAATCATAGGGTGCTAGATCAGGGCATTAAGGAGGATGAGGTACCTCCTAAACGTTAAGTGAGCAACGTGAGGACCTCTCCTCTTCTCTCTCATGACTTCCTTCAGAGACCAAACCAATTGCAATCATAGGGTGCTAGATCAGGGCATTAAGGAGGATGAGGTACCTCCCAAAGGTTAAGTGAGCAACGTGAGGACCTCTCCTCTTCTCTGTCATGGCTTCCTTCAGTGACCAAACCAAAGGCAATCATAGGGTTCTAGATCGGGGCATTAAGGAGGATGAGGTACCTCCCAAAGGTTAAGTGAGCAACGTGAGGACCTTTCCTCTTCTCTCTCATGACTTCCTTCAGTGACCAAACCAATTGCAATCATAGGATGCTAGATCGGGGCATTATGGAGGATGAGGTACCTCCCAAAGTTTAAGTGAGCAACGTGAGGACCTCTCCTCTTCTCCCTCATGGCTTCCTTCAGTGACCAAACCAATTGCAATCATAGGCTGCTAGATCGGGGCATTAAGGAGGATGAGGTACATCCCAAAGGTTAAGTGAGCAACGTGAGGACCTCTCCTCTTCTCCCTCATGGCTTCCTTCAGTGACCAAACCAATTGCAATCATAGGCTGCTAGATCGGGGCATTAAGAAGGATGAGGTACCTCCCAAAGTTTAAGTGAGCAACGTGAGGACCTCTCCTCTTCTCTCTAATGGCCTACTTCAGTAACCAAACCAATGGCAATCATAGGGTGCTAGATCGGAGCATTAAGGAGGATGAGGTACCTCCCAAAGGTTAAGTGAGCGACGTGAGGACCTCTCCTCTTCTCTCTCATGACTTCCTTCAGTGACCAAACCAATGGCAATCGTAGGGTGCTAGATCGGAGCATTACGAAAGATGAGGTACCTCCCAAAGGTTATGTGAGCAACGTGAGGACCTCTCCTCTTCTCTCTAATGGCCTACTTCAGTAACCAAACCAATGGCAATCATAGGATGCTAGATCGGGGAATTAAGGAGGATTAGGTACATCCCAAAAGTTAAGTGAGCAACGTGAGGACCTCTCCTCTTCTCTCTCATGACTTCCTTCAGTGACCAAACCAATTGCAATCATAGGATGCTAGATCGGGGCATTATGGAGGATGAGGTACCTCCCAAAGTTTAAGTGAGCAACGTGAGGACCTCTCCTCTTCTCCCTCATGACTTCCTTCAGTGACCAAACCAATTGCAATCATAGGATGCTAGATCGGGGCATTATGGAGGATGAGGTACCTCCCAAAGTTTAAGTGAGCAACGTGAGGACCTCTCCTCTTCTCCCTCATGGCTTCCTTCAGTGACCAAACCAATTGCAATCATAGGCTGCTAGATCGGGGCATTAAGGAGGATGAGGTACATCCCAAAGGTTAAGTGAGCAACGTGAGGACCTCTCCTCTTCTCCCTCATGGCTTCCTTCAGTGACCAAACCAATTGCAATCATAGGCTGCTAGATCGGGGCATTAAGGAGGATGAGGTACCTCCCAAAGTTTAAGTGAGCAACGTGAGGACCTCTCCTCTTCTCTCTAATGGCCTACTTCAGTAACCAAACCAATGGCAATCATAGGGTGCTAGATCGGAGCATTAAGGAGGATGAGGTACCTCCCAAAGGTTAAGTGAGCGACGTGAGGACCTCTCCTCTTCTCTCTCATGACTTCCTTCAGTGATCAAACCAATGGCAATCGTAGGGTGCTAGATCGGAGCATTACGAAAGATGAGGTACCTCCCAAAGGTTATGTGAGCAACGTGAGGACCTCTCCTCTTCTCTCTAATGGCCTACTTCAGTAACCAAACTAATGGCAATCATAGGATGCTAGATCGGGGAATTAAGGAGGATTAGGTACATCCCAAAAGTTAAGTGAGCAACGTGAGGACCTCTCCTCTTCTCTCTCATGGCCTACTTCAGTATCCAAACCAAAGGCAATCATAGGGTCAAGATCGGAGCATTAAGGAGGATGACGTACCTCCCAAAGTTTAAGTGAGCGACGTGAGGACCTCTCCTCGTCTCTCTCATGACTTCCTTCAGTGACCAACTAGATGGCAATCATAGGATGATAGATCGGGGCATTAAGGAGGATTAGGTACCTCCCAAAAGTTAAGTGAGCAACTTGAGGACCTCTCCTCTTCTCTCTCATGGCTTCCTTCAGTGACCAAACCAATTGCAATCATAGGGTGCTAGATCGGGGCATTAAGGAGGATGAGGTACCTCCCAAAGGTTAAGTGAGCAACGTGAGGACCTCTCCTCTTCTCTCTCATGACTTCTTCAAGTGACCAAACCAATGGCAGTCATAGTGTGCTAGATCGGGGCATTAAGAAGGATGAGGTACCGCCAAAAGTTTAAGTGAGCAACGTGAGGACCTCTCCTCTTCTCACTAATGGCCTACTTCAGTATCCAAACAAAAGGCAATCATAGGGTGCAAGATCGGAGCATTAAGGAGGATGACGTACCTCCCAAAGTTTAAGTGAGCGACGTGAGGACCTCTCCTCGTCTCTCTCATGACTTCCTTCAGTGACCAACTCAATGACAATCATAGGATGCTAGATCGGGGCATTAGGGAGGATTAGGTACCTCCCAAAAGTTAAGTGAGCAACGTGAGGACCTCTCCTCTTCTCTCTAATGGACTACTTCAGTAACCAAACCAAAGGCAATCATAGGGTGCAAGATCGGAGCATTACGGAGGATGAGGTACCTCTCAAAGGTTAAGTGAGCAACGTGAGGACCTCTCCTCTTCTCTCTCATGGCTTCCTTCAGTGACCAAACCAATTGCAATCATAGGGTGCTAGATCGGGGCATTAAGGAGGTTGAGGTACCTCCCAAAGTTTAAGTGAGCAACGTGAGGACCTCTCCTCTTCTCTGTCATGGCTTCCTTCAGTGACCAAACCAAAGGCAATCATAGGGTGCTAGATCGGGGCATTAAGGAGGATGAGGTACATCCCAAAGTTTAAGTGAGCAACGTGAGGACCTCTCCTCTTCTCTCTCATGGCTTCCTTCAGTGACCAAACCAATTGCAATCATAGGGTGCTAGATCGGGGCATTAAGGAGAATGAGGTACCTCCCAAAGTTTAAGTGAGCAACGTGAGGACCTCTCCTCTTCTCTCTCATGGCTTCCTTCAGTGACCAAACCAATTGCAATCATAGGGTGCTAGATCGGGGCATTAAGGAGGATGAGGTACCTCCCAAAGGTTAAGTGAGCAACGTGAGGACCTCTCCTCTTCTCTCTCATGACTTCCTTCAGAGACCAAACCAATTGCAATCATAGGGTGCTAGATCGGGGCATTAAGGAGGATGAGGTACCTCCCAAAGGTTAAGTGAGCAACGTGAGGACCTCTCCTCTTCTCTGTCATGGCTTCCTTCAGTGACCAAACCAAAGGCAATCATAGGGTTCTAGATCGGGGCATTAAGGAGGATGAGGTACCTCCCAAAGGTTAAGTGAGCAACGTGAGGACCTTTCCTCTTCTCTCTCATGACTTCCTTCAGTGACCAAACCAATTGCAATCATAGGATGCTAGATCGGGGCATTATGGAGGATGAGGTACATCCCAAAGTTTAAGTGAGCAACGTGAGGACCTCTCCTCTTCTCCCTCATGGCTTCCTTCAGTGACCAAACCAATTGCAATCATAGGCTGCTAGATCGGGGCATTAAGGAGGATGAGGTACCTCCCAAAGTTTAAGTGAGCAACGTGAGGACCTCTCCTCTTCTCTCTAATGGCCTACTTCAGTAACCAAACCAATGGCAATCATAGGGTGCTAGATCGGAGCATTAAGGAGGATGAGGTACCTCCCAAAGGTTAAGTGAGCGACGTGAGGACCTCTCCTCTTCTCTCTCATGACTTCCTTCAGTGACCAAACCAATGGCAATCGTAGGGTGCTAGATCGGAGCATTACGAAAGATGAGGTACCTCCCAAAGGTTATGTGAGCAACGTGAGGACCTCTCCTCTTCTCTCTAATGGCCTACTTCAGTAACCAAACCAATGGCAATCATAGGATGCTAGATCGGGGAATTAAGGAGGATTAGGTACATCCCAAAAGTTAAGTGAGCAACGTGAGGACCTCTCCTCTTCTCTCTCATGGCCTACTTCAGTATCCAAACCAAAGACAATCATAGGGTCAAGATCGGAGCATTAAGGAGGATGACGTACCTCCCAAAGTTTAAGTGAGCGACGTGAGGACCTCTCCTCGTCTCTCTCATGACTTCCTTCAGTGACCAACTAGATGGCAATCATAGGATGATAGATCGGGGCATTAAGGAGGATTAGGTACCTCCCAAAAGTTAAGTGAGCAACGTGAGGACCTCTCCTCTTCTCTCTAATGGACTACTTCAGTAACCAAACCAAAGGCAATCATAGGGTGCTAGATCGGAGCATTACGGAGGATGAGGTACCTCTCAAAGGTTAAGTGAGCAACGTGAGGACCTCTCCTCTTCTCTCTCATGGCTTCCTTCAGTGACCAAACCAATTGCAATCATAGGGTGCTAGATCGGGGCATTAAGGAGGATGAGGTACCTCCCAAAGGTTAAGTGAGCAACGTGAGGACCTCTCCTCTTCTCTCTCATGACTTCTTTCAGTGACCAAACCAATGGCAGTCATAGTGTGCTAGATCGGGGCATTAAGAAGGATGAGGTACCGCCAAAAGTTTAAGTGAGCAACGTGAGGACCTCTCCTCTTCTCACTAATGGCCTACTTCAGTATCCAAACAAAAGGCAATCATAGGGTGCTAGATCGGAGCATTAAGGAGGATGAGGTACCTCCCAAAGGTTAAGTGAGCGACGTGAGGACCTCTCCTCTTCTCTCTCATGACTTCCTTCAGTGACCAAACCAATGGCAATCGTAGGGTGCTAGATCGGAGCATTAAGAAAGATGAGGTACCTCCCAAAGGTTAAGTGAGCAACGTGAGGACCTCTCCTCTTCTCTCTAATGGCCTACTTCAGTAACCAAACCAATGGCAATCATAGGATGCTAGATCGGGGCATTAAGGTGGATTAGGTACATCCCAAAAGTTAAGTGAGCAACGTGAGGACCTCTCCTCTTCTCTCTCATGGCCTACTTCAGTATCCAAACCAAAGGCAATCATAGGGTGCTGGATCGGAGAATTAAGGAGGATGACGTACCTCCCTAAGGTTAAGTGAGCGACGTGAGGACCTCTCCTCGTCTCTCTCATGACTTCCTTCAGTGACCAAACCAATGGAAATCATAGGGTGCTAGATCGGAGCATTAAGAAAGATGAGATACCTTCCAAAGGTTAAGTGAGCAACGTGAGGACCTCTCCTCTTCTCTCTAATGGACTACTTCAGTAACCAAACCAAAGGCAATCATAGGGTGCTAGATCGGAGCATTACGCAGGATGAGGTACCTCTCAATGGTTAAGTGAGCAACGTGAGGACTTCTCCTCTTCTCTCTCATGGCTTCCTTCAGTGACCAAACCAATGGAAATCATAGGGTGCTAGATCGGGGCATTAAGGAGGATGAGGTACCTCCCAAAGGTTAAGTGAGCAACGTAATGACCTCTCCTCTTCTCTCTCATGGCTTCGGCTTGTTCTAAACCATATCCTCAGTAGTATTGGTTGTTTATTAACAAGAATAATGCCATCAAGTGAGGAAGTAGAAACTTCAACAAAACGGGGTTCCCCAGTCACTGATTGGGCTGTTCTACCCACTTGTAAATACTTCCACGCTTAGTACAGCTTCCACCACACCTTAGCCCTTTCATATATTGATTGGTTTTTCTCCTTCAACAAGTGAGGAAGTAGAAACTTCAACAGGACGGGGTTCCCCAGTCACTGATTGGGCTGTTCTACCCACTTGTAAATACTTCCACGCTTAGTACAGCTTCCACCACACCTTAGCCCTTTCAGATTATATATTGATTGGTTTTTCTCCTTCAACAAGTGAGGAAGTAGAAACTTCAACGGGACGGGGTTCCCCAGTCACTGATTGGGCTGTTCTACCCACTTGTAAATACTTCCACGCTTAGTACAGCTTCCACCACACCTTAGCCCTTTCATATATTGATTGGTTTTTCTCCTTAAACAATCAAAACACGAACCAAAGAACGTTGTTTAACCAGTCGGAAGTTGCGATGAAGACTCGACAACGTAACGCATATTTTTGAGATTATATACAAAGCAATTCTGATCCATCAGCTGATTAAAACTTATCCCAGTGATGCCACCTTAAAATCCTAAACTTACCAAACCTGCACTACCAACCGTCTTTTCCCCAGATCAATTTTTCTCCTTAAATATGGAATGAGCTATGTAGGATAAATTTTAAATCAGAATTCAGGTGATTCAAGTTTATTTCAAACGAATAATTAAACAAAAAACCGAGAAATTGAAATAATTTGAAAAGTTTCTAGGTATTGTTATGCAGTGATATGCAGTTGACGCAAGTAAACATGTAAAACCTTTTTACATTTTGTGAAACTACACAGATGAGACTGCGCAATAACGGTTGTTACAAATGTAATCGACCTTTCAGGGGATGACCACTTTTATTTAGAAGTGACGTGTTTAATTCGATTACCAAGTTCGTGCTATTCCCATTGGTCAGCAGCGTAAAAACGCGATTGCAACAATAATTTCGCAGATAAATAATAATCTCCCAGCCCTTATAAACACGCCAACAACGTAATGCATGCTTTCGCATTTAACATAAATAAATATTTACTTTACAATCCATATTTCGGCAAAGCCGGAGCTGTTTCAATAGAACTGTAAACAAAGCCCTGGGAACAGCGCACTGACCGCAACAGCCGCGGATAACTTTGCCAGCAGAACGTTCAGCTCATTGAATCATTTATTTACAAATTATGTTTTCCTAGCTATTTAAGCTACGATTATTTATGCGTACCGTTACAAAAGTCGTGCAAAGTCTGTGATGTCACGCACAACACAGACGGAAAAATATTTATCTACTTCCACACTCACACACACCCTCACGCAAACATATATGCATAAGGGTGTAATAGTATATTTATTATGTATATAATAAATTTAAAATACTTCAAAAACAAGAATACTTTTAATGAATATATTTATTCAAAGCTTTTCGCCGATAAAATAGTACCAGCCTCTTCAGAAAAATAATTATCTAATAAAATATTTTAAAAAAATTGTATCGGCGAAAAGCTTTGAATAAATATATTCATTAAAAGTATTCTTGTTTTTGAAATATTTTTAATTTATTAACTATATTACAAGAAAACATATCACCATATTTAATATATATATATATATATATATATATATATATATATATATATATATATATATATATATATATATATGAGCTGATACGTTTTTTTGTAATATAGTTAGTGAATAAAAATATTTCGAGTACAGGAACAGTTTAAAATTATATATTATTCTAATAATATTTCTATATTACTAGGGCTTCGCCCCTAGCAAATTCATATTGAAACAAAACTTAAACTTTTGTATAGTAATATTTTTTAATAAAAACTAAATGTATTATATATTTTTTAATCACAAAATTTCCTTACAAACTATTTTTTTTGTAAATAGTTTTCAATTTAATTTTTTTGAGCAATCTTATTTTGAATATGTATCTTTGACCTTTCTTGAGATTTTACTGGACTTAGTGCAACATAAATTTGTGTAATAATAGGTTTAGTCGATGAAGCCCTACTCTTAAGAACGTCTGAACCTGGGCCTTATTTATAGGTCTTGAAAAAGCAAGTCCTAAAGGAAATTGGTTCTTTTTCATTTGTATGTAAACACGAAAACTATAAAGGTTATTAGTAAATACCTATACACATAAAATTTAATTCTGTTAAAATATTTGTTTGTTTATTAATCATAAACATCGGTTTTTCATTGCAAATTTATATACGCAACCTGCTTTCATACTGTTAAAATATTTGTTTGTTTATTAATCATAAACATCTGTTTTTCATTGCAATTTATATACGCAACCTGCTTTCATACTGTTAAAATATTTGTTTGTTTATTAATCATAATCATCTGTTTTTCATTGCAATTTATATACGCAACCTGCTTTCATACTGTTAAAATATTTGTTTGTTTATTAATCATAAACATCTGTTTTTCATTGCAATTTATATACGCAACCTGCTTTCATACTGTTAAAATATTTGTTTGTTTATTAATCATAATCATCTGTTTTTCATTGCAATTTATATACGCAACCTGCTTTCATACTGTTAAAATATTTGTTTGTTTATTAATCATAATCATCTGTTTTTCATTGCAATTTATATACGCAACCTGCTTTCATACTGTTAAAATATTTGTTTGTTTATTAATCATAATCATCTGTTTTTCATTGCAATTTATATACGCAACCTGCTTTCATACTGTTAAAATATTTGTTTGTTTACTAATCATAATCATCTGTTTTTCATTGCAATATATTTCTTAGGAACTATAATATTTCCCTATAAATATTGAGAAAAATCTATATTGTTCCCCACTCGTTCTTGTAATTACCTTTAATTCGAGCCATTTCCCAGCTCTGTACGACTTTCCAAACGCCCACAATCTCTTTCTCAAAATTCGGCTTACGAAATTATATATAAATACTATTGTTGTATAATATATAATTTAAAACTATTGTTGTATTTGAAATATTTTTAAAATTAATTAATTATATATATATATAGATCACTTTACTTTAATGTACTTAAATAAGGTTCTTACTTGTTATATTTACGAGACAACTTTGGAAAACGATTGATTAAGTGCTCTTATGTTTAACCTTACTTGGGAGACCGATTGTTTTTTTAATGTTGTTGTGTGAGAATTCCGTTACGTGGCTTCTAAACAACCTTGAAAATGAGAGCACGTAATCAATAGTTTTCGAAAGTCGACTCACACATAGTCCCAGCAAGATTTTTATCTAAGTACATTAAAATGAAGTGATAAGTGAATACGAGAAATCAGTGTTGCAAATATATATATATATAATTTAGGAAGGTAGCCGTTCATAAAGCATTATTAGCTTTACGAAAGGCAAATTCAAGCCTCATTAATAAAATATTGTGGGTGACGAATGCTCAATAACTCCAACTAATTTACTTTAAAATGTAGATGTCTCTTTACTTCTGAGAATCAACTCAAATTTACAGAAATGGGATTTTCTTAGAGCAATAAACGTAATTGTTATCTATAGCAACAAATGAGTAAATTCTTTTCTTGGGCAATTTTTGGATAAATATTTTACAAATAGATATGTGAACAAACGTGGTAGCTCGGTTTCCTCGGTCTGTGGGATATTTAAATGTAAAATATGTTTAAATAGTTGCTAGTAATGTGTCCGTAGACGAAGCACCCCAGAGTGATGCGGGCCAGCTTTCGGTTCCCATCGAGATAATTGAATCAATTAGGAAGACGGAGGGAGAGGGTTGAAAAATATAGCTAAAATAACGAATTTAATTATTTTCTTCGTTTTGATATCAAACTTGAAATGTTTGTCAAAGAAGGAATAAAAACTGAATGAAAAATTATATCAACTTCTGCTGTAGAGGACGGAGCATTCATTAAGTCGTATTTCAGCAATCAAAGATCCCCTCCCATCGGCGTCGGAATAATTCCTTTAAAAAGAATAATATCAAGTTAATTAAATGTTTATAATTTTCCAAATGAACCAGCGTATAGGCACCATCTGCGAATTAATATTAGATCTTATGGAGAAGAAAGAACTGTTAATAGCTTATAGAATGGAAGAGACATGCGCAAGAGTATATTAAAGTACAAGTCTTGGCTCTATTAATGTCCATTTTGTTAAGGAAACAAAGTGAAGAGAATAAAATGATAGGTGAACATCGCCCCTAATACATTACTTTTATATAATTACGAAATTATTTGTATGCGGTTTTATTTAAATTGACAAACCAAAAATTCACTAAACGGTAATACAAAAACTAAAACTTTTTACAATAAAAATTTCAAATAAATTATAATAAAATGTTTACAATCTGTCTTGTCTAAATTACGACAAAGTGTATAGTTGAAATAAATTTAGATAAAATCTTCCTTACACCCAGTATGCTTTGGGGCATAAGTAAAATGTAAAAACCATTAACTCAACTCACAATTATGAATCTTTAATTTCATACGCGTTTCAATGACTTAGGTCATCATCAGATTTGAGGCTACTACTTCTTTAGTTAATGTTATATGTTTGTAGTAGCATCACTGATGATGATGATAATAACATAAGTCATTGAAACGCTTATGAAATTAAAGTTTCATAATTGTGAGTTGTGTATATACATTTTGTTTACAACATAAACTCACAAACCAGCTCGAATAATAACTATAAATAAAGTGCAAATGTTATATAACAACAATGAGCATATTGCATAGACTTATATTGTAATATCAAATCCGATTTATAAATTCTATTTAATTTCAAATTTATATTTCTATCCAACAGGAGGAAACCAAATTATAATTTCAAAAACTTAACTCATATTACAAATTTTATTTCAAAATAAAATTAAATACATTTCCTGAAATCAGCCTTTACATTGTGCCTTGCAAACTTACGATTTTTAAAGTAACAACAAAGTAAGAAATAAAAAGAAAGCCTTTACGTTAATAATTGTTTAATATACATTTTATTCTAACTGAAAGTTTTTATAACAATCATTTCATAAAACTCAAGACAACTCTTAGCCAGTAACTAATATTCACAACACAATGATATTTGTACTAGAAATATTGCAGATATTTGTGTTGAGGCGACCATAAGTAGGCCTAATAGTACTTACTGTGAATAGTAGGGACGTCGCTGTAACTTTCTAGCTACAATCTCATTAGATTTGTTACTATATTTAATCTCATAGTAAGTAGAGATAATACATTGCAAACTACATAGAGTACACCAACAAAGTACTACATCGGAAACTATACCATTTATACATTGTTACAATATGTAACTTTCTAGCTACAATCTCATTAGATTTGTTACTATATTTAATCTCATAGTAAGTAGAGATAATACATTGCAAACTACATAGAGTACACCAACAAAGTACTACATCGGAAACTATACCATTTATACATTGTTACAATATGTAACTTTCTAGCTACAATCTCATTAGATTTGTTACTATATTTAATCTCATAGTAAGTAGAGATAATACATTGCAAACTACATAGAGTACACCAACAAAGTACTACATCGGAAGCTATACCATTTATACATTGTTACAATATGTAACTTTCTAGCTACAATCTCATTAGATTTGTTACTATATTTAATCTCATAGTAAGTAGAGGTAATACATTGCAAACTACATAGAGTACACCAACAAAGTACTACATCGGAAGCTATACCATTTATACATTGTTACAATATGTAACTTTCTAGCTACAATCTCATTAGATTTGTTACTATATTTAATCTCATAGTAAGTAGAGGTAATACATTGCAAACTACATAGAGTACACCAACAAAGTACTACATCGGAAGCTATACCATTTATACATTGTTACAGATTTGCCCGAATTTATAAAGTTGTTTATTTTTAGAAATATGCTTCTGCTGGGAATAATTACTAATACATACTTTATGAATATCCAGACATAAATAAATCAATTGGGTTTCATTACATTTAGTCTCTCATCGAATGTTTTTACTACTTCATACAGAAGTAACTTGTAGCTAATAATTTTATTTTTGAAGTGAGAACTTCTTTAAGCGCGGTGAACAAAACATGAGATTAAATCATTGCTTTCTCGTCACGCTATTTCTGAAACGCATGCCTTACACATATACCTAACAACATATGATTTCATGCAACAGCTGATTTTGTGTTACAGTTTATGTTGTCAAACAAACTGTTCACCAAGTAGGGTATATTACATTATTTATCCAACGTTGTTAAGGGAAAAGGTTTTTTACTAAATAGTTTTGATCAGTTATTAAATATATAATTTATTTCAAATATATAATCACAGTAAAAATAATTCCATATAACGATAATAATAATATATGTATTTTTAGTATATTTTTTTAAATAGTAACCTTTATAGACACTAATTTTGTTTAAAGAACTTGTTTGAATTGTTAAAAATATATTGTAAACATCTAATAAATGATTTTTGTTACTCACATTATTTTATTCTTGTAGTTTACAAAATATACAAAATTTAAAGTTCGAATGGTCATAAAATATCGTTAAAGTGATTAACTATTTTATTGTTAACTCAATAATTATTAGTCTATGGAATACATTTCTCAAATAAATAAAGGCTTTGTAAAAATTCGCTGATGTGAAAATTGAATTAAAATTTATAAAGTCATATTTTCGGCGATTTTCGTTGAAACTTTTGATTACTATTAAAGCTCTATTTTCTCACAATATCTGTCGGGACTCCCCCGAGTGCCACAACTAATTTTTTAATTTTTAAAACAATAATTTCATGTCTAGAAAAATTATTTTTAGAACATTACACTAACGTTCTAAGATTTTAATCCAATTTAACTAAACACAAATCGAAACATTTCCTTCGATTTTTAAAATTTATTTTAGGTAACAGTGTATAGAAGGAAATTTTTGAAGTAGCAATACGTAACTGTAGAACTCGCGTGCAAGAAACTGGTTCTATTTTGGACAAAAACTCTCAGAGTATATTTCAATAAATATACATAATCTAAACAAACATGTTTATATTACGTATAATATCTATATAACCTATTATTTTCTGACTAAAAGTTCACGCCTTCTTCTATAGCATGTTTTGTTATACGCGTTCTGACTATTCAGTAACATTTTAAATCCTCGTTGCTATAAATGGACGTCAGGTCAAGTTAGTTTAGGTCGGCCATCGAGTTATCGATATTGCACAACACTATCGACGCCATGACTGCACAGATAACAGAATGCACCCTATGCGTTATCATCCCCTAATAACACTTACAGCTCCCACCCACGCCCGTCTGAAAATGGCAGCCATCTTTTTCCATTCTTTTTCTCCCCTTCTGCCGTTAGAAGCCATATTCAATGTAATTAATCAATTGCCAAAGTCAACATTCAATTGAACACTGAACGTTTCTGCCCAATTTAACAAAGTAGCCGAGAAAGTTTACTTTTGTTTGGACTAGTGAACCGCGTTCTTCCTTGTTTTAGTTAATTTTTATTGTTTCATTGTTTGTATAAAAACGTAAAGTAAATAACAGGAAAAATATTCCTTATTTGAAAACGCGCTCCAGTCTTATAAGTTATATTTTACGTTTTACTTTTCACCTTTTTACTTGAGAATACTGGAGAAAGAAATGTGTAGCAATACTGTACAATTAGTGAATCGAATTCTACTCTGTATAAAATTTCGTGATTATCAAAGCGTTTTCTATTACGTTATAATTTACAATAAAAATATTGAAAAGAACCCCAATACCACAAAAATAATCAAAAAACCCTTATGTACATTTCGATGACCATGTCATCATCATCAGAGGGTCTTGTTACAAAACACAATCTAGCACACAAGAAGTTACAAACTAGAATGATCCCTATGTATGTAGATCATTCTAGTTTGTAACTTCTTGTGTGCTAGATTGTGTTTTGTAACAAGACCCTCTGATGATGATGACATGGTCATCGAAATGTACATAAGGGTTTAATCTTAAGTAACTTGTTTTATTTGTTATTTTTGATTATTTTTGTGGTATTGGGGTTCTTTCCAATATTTTTATTGTAATATATTGTACCACTGTGCTCTTGATATTGTGACGTTATAATATGTAAAAATACCTATGTGTATGAACGTATAAATTTTATATGTTTTACTGCTAAGCAAAATAATAAATATTATTTTCCTTGAAATTTAAAGGCATTTAAACATATTCATAATCAGACAAGTATGACGTATTTAAAGATAGGCCTTGAATTTCTCTTGTTTCTAGGAGGTTGTTCCATGTTTCGAAGGGGTAGTGTCGGATTCCTGAAACATTTGCACACAACCTTGAACCCATTGTATGAGTTATGTTTCTATTTTTAATTTCTACTTATCTGTAATAACATTTTAGTAATTTTTTATTCAAAATTAGTTTTAAATTTATAAAAAAACTGTATAATAAATGTTTTTAGGGTGAACTTTCAAAGCCAAAAAACTTTTTAAAGTCTTACTAAAAGGATCTCGTAGTGTCCCATATTTACTAAAAGTTTCACTGCATATTTAATTCCATTTTATCCGTAATTTAGTTACTAACTTGGGTGTTTGTAAATTTGATGTTCAGGTAATATTTAAACATCTTTTTATTTAATTGCCACTTTCACATTGTGTATAACTTTCCAAAAAGATGTAAAATATTTTTTTTACAACTGTAATAAGTAATGGTTGTAAGAAATATGTAATTTTTAAAAGATATTAGAATTACATACATAAATTTAAAAAATTTGAATTTTAACAATTTTTTAAATATGTAAGAGATACGTATTTTTAAAAGAATTATGATAATTGAATGTTTAAATAGAAATAAAATTTCGCTAAAAGGATTTCATAGTGCCGCCTATTGACTGAAATGTTCACTATATATTTACACCCATTTTGTCCGTAATTTATTTACTTCCTTTACCGTTTTAAATTTTATTATCAGTTTTTATCAAAAACACTTTCATTCTATTGCCATTATTAATTTCTATTCAACTTTATACAAAAGTTGTAAAATATTATGTTATAGCTTTAAGTAATATGTAGTATTTCAATTGAAATGAAATTTTAAAAATGTTATAATTATAAACGTTTTTTTAAATTTGACATAAAATGTGTGGAATTTATTTATAACTGATTCTTCTCCGAGTTAGGAAAGATAATATTCACTCATTTAATATTTCAAATTTTTTTCAGCTTCTAATTTCACTTGTACAAATAGATTCATTTACAACACTGGGAAGTTATATCGTTTATTAACTTGTAAGTTTCACCTAGTTTTATTAAACTTAGCCAAAAATGATTTCCTTATAAATGTATTGATTAAGTAGCCACGCGTTTGCTTACACAGCTGATATTACCCATCCAGAATACATTGTCCCTAACGTTCTACATAGACAGATCGCTTTTAAAGAATTCAAAACATTGCAATATCACTATATTTCCAGGACACGAGTCACTAAACTAAACCATTTTTCAATGCATTCTAATTAGTCCACACTCTCCATAATATCTCTTGTTTAAATTTTCCATCAGTTATAAAATACTTTTTATTCATCCACTCTAGTTCAAAAGCATTTTTTAAAACTCGTATTGGATGACACTTGATGTTAATAGAGTTTCATCAAATATAAATTCATTAATTAAATATAATAATGAATTAATTTAAGTTTTACATGGAATAAAAACTTTTCACGAAAGGGGCAAGGTATGCAATATAAAGATTACTTCCCATTTGGCTTAAAATGAATGATAACATATGATTTCATAATCAGCTGGTCTTACGTCATGGGTTACCACATGGTGGGACAGCTGTTTTAACACATAGGTATTGTTATATTAACCGTAATAACTTAATAAATAGTAAAGAATTAAATGCTTTCTTTGTTGCTTTAATTAGTAATTCACTTTAGCCATTACTAGCACCAAGATAGCTTACCTAACACTATCGGAATTGTAAAATCACTGACCTTATGCACGAGAATGCTGTACTATTTACTAAGTTATTTCTACACTTACACAAACACACAACTTTCTTGAGCTACAAAGCTTCAGTCGCCCTTAAAGTGATGTCCTAAAGTTTAGTTCTAGCCTCTGCGCGTCTGATTTGATTAAACGGGGCGCAAGATAAACCTGTCTCAGGAAACTTTTGTTTTTATTTCCCCCGCATTTTCTGTCTGCTTCTTTTATGAAGGGGCGTCTTTTTTACAATTGTAACAATAACAGCTTAATGGAAGTGTCTCGCTTTGCACCCCTTGTGACAAGCCCTTGTAAAGAAAGAATAAAAAGATGATGGGGTGGAAAAATGGAGTGTTTTGACATCCGTGTTTTTGTGCTAGTAAGATATCTCCTAATTCGGGCTGCTCGGGATTGTAACATTATGACAGGTTGTAACGAAATTTGGTGGAACTAAATGCATTTCTCACAGATAATTCCTTAAGAATTACTTTAAAGAAATGATATGATTAGAAACGACTTGAAGCAGAGGCAAATATTCTGTGATGAAATTTCTTCGAAATTCTGTCGAACTTTTTACTAAAATTTCTTTCGCCTTGCGATCATTTTACAAACGTTAAAGTAAGACTATATGTGTTTCATGTGCGATTTTATTACCTAAATAACAGTGGACAGTTAGGTTATGCGTTAATAACATAAAGTTATTACAAACTATTAGCTAATAAGATACGCAAGTGTATGTTTAGGTTACTTGTATAGGAATCCGCTTGGACTTTAATCCTAAAGTGTTTTTACTATTCTACCTCCTTTGAAAGAACAAAATAAATAGTATTTAAAAAAAGATGTTTTCAATGTAACTTAATCACTATTTATAATTTATTTTTATTTCAAATAAATAAACCTCTTGACCACAAAATTTTTTTATTTTAATGCGAATGTAAATTTTGATTACAAAGCAATCACCTTCAGAGATATAATCACTAGACTAACTGAATTAAAACTACATCTAAATCACAATCGAAATGTAAATTAAAGTTTAACTAAAACGTTTGTGCTTAGAGGTATTATTATTTTTAAGTAAAAAATTACGGCATACTGGTTCCAAGTTGTTAGTGTTTATAGAGTTCAGTTTTTGTTTAAAAATTATTTGAAATTTAAATTGAATTAAAATAAAGCTTCGAGATTCAATAAAAGAATGCTCTGTTCAATATTCCGCATTCTTTTAGATCCCACAAAAGAGAGTTAATTTGTTTTGGCTTCAAGTGTTTAAATTAATATAATAAACAAAATATCTGATAAAGGTAGGTCTTTAAGAAATTACACGTGTATGTTTCGTTGTAGAACAGTAAGAGACGGAACGAAAACAACTTGAAACTGCATCCAGCCTAACGAAACGCGTAGCAAATCTAAAACTGTCTTTCTTCCAAAACACGCATCGAGTAATATGATTAAACGTCGTCCCATGCAGGACAGGCTCGCCCGAACCTCCCAGCAATGATCTGACATTAGTATTCCGGAGTACGGCCGGACAGCACCTGGCCGTTGTACCCTTAGCGTAATTTGACTCAGGTCAGACCCGCATAATCCAACCCCTATTTAGTATTTACGCATCAACAAAGGCTGTGAACTTTGACCCCTGCATCACGCAAACTGTGCGTGAGTAGCGCGTGGCCAGCACGCATTGTTGCAACCCTTCTGGAAGAAGGGTATGGCCCGAATTTTACCTGGGCCGATCCGTCAGACAATACGTTCGGCCAGAGGTTTTTGTCCTTTTCTATTCAATAGACGGTGGACACCCGGCGCAAGTTAATTTTTTAAAAATTTCTTCATAGAGAATAATCGCTCTGTTGCAACCACTCGGACCATCTGCTTTTACTGGGCTGTTTATTAAATGTAAAACAATGGTACCAATCAGACAAACACATGCTTTTAAACTGCGATTAACTTGCCTCGTTCCTGCCCCAAAGGATTTGAGACAGATTTAAATTATTGCTAGAAAATTATGTACTTGCAAACTTTCTTACGTTTCCTGGCAAGAAGCCTGTGTGAGCTGGGAGGAGAGACAGAAATGGTGACTAAAGAAGGATCTACAGAGACACCACTTACACACACACACACACACACACACACACACACACACACACACACACACACACACACACACACACACATACACACACACACACACACACACACACATGCACGCAAGCAAACACACACACACACACACACACACACACTCAAACACACATGCATGCAAGCAAACACACACACACACATACACACTCAAACACACATGCATGCAAGCAAACACACACACACACACACACATATGCACGCACGTACACACACACACACACACACACACACACACACACACACACATATATATATATATATATATATATATATATATTTTTAACAACATAGGTTATTCAAATACAAGAATATTTATTAATTTATATTCATATACATAAATTTATATATATATAGTCTATATATATATATATATATATATATATATATATATATATATATATATAAAGTAGGACTACTTACAAAAGAATCTTGTTTTGTATATTTACGAGTCGACTTTCGAAAGTCTATTAATGTATGCTCTCCTTTTCGAAAATTAGAGCTCTAAATTAATAGTTCTCTATTAATGAGCAATAAATATGTAACTAAAAATAAATAACTTTGATTTTAATTTAAGAGAAATATTTTAAATAATGCCTGCTTTTCAAGCGTAGTCTGTAATATTATTAGTCTGGTAGAGGGTAGACTCGTCTCTCCAACCCCGGCTAAAAGTGGGTTGGAGCATATAGTCGGTACGATGCAGATATCACTACGACAGTTTAATTGTACACTACCTTTGTTCATTGACCTAAACGCTGAGCGAATTTGATCAATTCTGGATGTGCATGAACATCTCGGCATTATTCCAAGGTACCTGATTAGATGGCCTAGCAGGCAGTTAACTTGATCCAGTTAATCATTCCCATGAACAAAGATTAATTTATTTCATTGTTAAAATATTTCATAGTTACAATGTTTCACTGATAAAATGTTTCATTGTTAACATATTTTAGTATTAAAATATTTCATTGTCGAAATTGATCATTGTTTACATATGTCATTGTTATTATATTTCAATGTTAATTAATAACAGGTAATTTAGTTTCCTACAAGTCGTTTCACGAAAACGTTAACAAAGCTTAGGACATAATTCCTGATTCCATCCTGAGTTGCTGATTCATTCCGCTAAAAACTTACTTCCAGAGACATCACAGAAACGTATCACTCATTTTCCGAAGCAGTCAGGACATAATTCCTGATTCCATCTTGAGTTGCTGATTCATTCCGCTAAACACTTACTTCCAGAGACATCACAGAAACGTATCACTCATTTTCCGAAGCAGTCAGGACATAATTCCTGATTCCATCTTGAGTTGCTGATTCATTCCGCTAAACACTTACTTCCAGAGACATCACAGAAACGTATCACTCATTTTCCGAAGCAGTCAGGACATAATTCCTGATTCCATCCTGAGTTGCTGATTCATTCCGCTAAACACTTACTTCCAGAGACATCACAGAAACGTATCACTCATTTTCCGAAGCAGGCAGGACATAATTCCTGATTCCATCCTGACTTGCTGATTCATTCCGCTAAAAACTTACTTCCAGAGACATCACGGAAACGTATCACTCATTTTCCGAAGCAGTCAGGACATAATTCCTGATTCCATCCTGAGTTGCTGATTCATTCCGCTAAACACTTACTTCCAGAGACATCACAGAAACGTATCACTCATTTTCCGAAGCAGTCAGGACATAATTCCTGATTCCATCCTGAGTTGCTGATTCATTCCGCTAAACACTTACTTCCAGAGACATCACAGAAACGTATCACTCATTTTCCGAAGCAGTCAGGACATAATTCCTGATTCCATCCTGACTTGCTGATTCATTCCGCTAAAAACTTACTTCCAGAGACATCACGGAAACGTATCACTCATTTTCCGAAGCAGTCAGGACATAATTCCTGATTCCATCCTGAGTTGCTGATTCATTCCGCTAAACACTTACTTCCAGAGACATCACAGAAACGTATCACTCATTTTCCGAAGCAGTCAGGACATAATTCCTGATTCCATCCTGAGTTGCTGATTCATTCCGCTAAAAACTTACTTCCAGAGACATCACAGAAACGTATCACTCATTTTCCGAAGCAGTCAGGACATAATTCCTGATTCCATCCTGACTTGCTGATTCATTCCGCTAAACACTTACTTCCAGAGACATCACAGAAACGTATCACTCATTTTCCGAAGCAGTCAGGACATAATTCCTGATTCAATCCTGACTTGCTGATTCATTCCGCTAAACACTTACTTCCAGAGACATCACAGAAACGTATCACTCATTTTCCGAAGCAGTCAGGACATAATTCCTGATTCCATCCTGACTTGCTGATTCATTCCGCTAAACACTTACTTCCAGAGACATCACAGAAACGTATCACTCATTTTCCGAAGCAATCAGGACATAATTCCTGATTCCATCTTGAGTTGCTGATTCATTCCGCTAAACACTTACTTCCAGAGACATCACAGAAACGTATCACTCATTTTCCGAAGCAGTCAGGACATAATTCCTGATTCCATCCTGAGTTGCTGATTCATTCCGCTAAACACTTACTTCCAGAGACATCACAGAAACGTATCACTCATTTTCCGAAGCAGTCAGGACATAATTCCTGATTCCATCTTGAGTTGCTGATTCATTCCGCTAAACACTTACTTCCAGAGACATCACAGAAACGTATCACTCATTTTCCGAAGCAGTCAGGACATAATTCCTGATTCCATCTTGAGTTGCTGATTCATTCCGCTAAACACTTACTTCCAGAGACATCACAGAAACGTATCACTCATTTTCCGAAGCAGTCAGGACATAATTCCTGATTCCATCCTGACTTGCTGATTCATTCCGCTAAACACTTACTTCCAGAGACATCACAGAAACGTATCACTCATTTTCCGAAGCAGTCAGGACATAATTCCTGATTCCATCTTGAGTTGCTGATTCATTCCGCTAAACACTTACTTCCAGAGACATCACAGAAACGTATCACTCATTTTCCGAAGCAGTCAGGACATAATTCCTGATTCCATCTTGAGTTGCTGATTCATTCCGCTAAACACTTACTTCCAGAGACATCACAGAAACGTATCACTCATTTTCCGAAGCAGTCAGGACATAATTCCTGATTCCATCTTGAGTTGCTGATTCATTCCGCTAAACACTTACTTCCAGAGACATCACAGAAACGTATCACTCATTTTCCGAAGCAGTCAGGACATAATTCCTGATTCCATCTTGAGTTGCTGATTCATTCCGCTAAACACTTACTTCCAGAGACATCACAGAAACGTATCACTCATTTTCCGAAGCAGTCAGGACATAATTCCTGATTCCATCTTGAGTTGCTGATTCATTCCGCTAAACACTTACTTCCAGAGACATCACAGAAACGTATCACTCATTTTCCGAAGCAGTCAGGACATAATTCCTGATTCCATCCTGACTTGCTGATTCATTCCGCTAAACACTTACTTCCAGAGACATCACAGAAACGTATCACTCATTTTCCGAAGCAGTCAGGACATAATTCCTGATTCAATCCTGACTTGCTGATTCATTCCGCTAAACACTTACTTCCAGAGACATCACAGAAACGTATCACTCATTTTCCGAAGCAGTCAGGACATAATTCCTGATTCCATCCTGACTTGCTGATTCATTCCGCTAAACACTTACTTCCAGAGACATCACAGAAACGTATCACTCATTTTCCGAAGCAGTCAGGACATAATTCCTGATTCCATCCTGACTTGCTGATTCATTCCGCTAAACACTTACTTCCAGAGACATCACAGAAACGTATCACTCATTTTCCGAAGCAGTCAGGACATAATTCCTGATTCCATCCTGAGTTGCTGATTCATTCCGCTAAACACTTACTTCCAGAGACATCACAGAAACGTATCACTCATTTTCCGAAGCAGTCAGGACATAATTCCTGATTCCATCCTGAGTTGCTGATTCATTCCGCTAAACACTTACTTCCAGAGACATCACAGAAACGTATCACTCATTTTCCGAAGCAGTCAGGACATAATTCCTGATTCCATCTTGAGTTGCTGATTCATTCCGCTAAACACTTACTTCCAGAGACATCACAGAAACGTATCACTCATTTTCCGAAGCAGTCAGGACATAATTCCTGATTCCATCTTGAGTTGCTGATTCATTCCGCTAAACACTTACTTCCAGAGACATCACAGAAACGTATCACTCATTTTCCGAAGCAGTCAGGACATAATTCCTGATTCCATCCTGACTTGCTGATTCATTCCGCTAAACACTTACTTCCAGAGACATCACAGAAACGTATCACTCATTTTCCGAAGCAGTCAGGACATAATTCCTGATTCCATCTTGAGTTGCTGATTCATTCCGCTAAACACTTACTTCCAGAGACATCACAGAAACGTATCACTCATTTTCCGAAGCAGTCAGGACATAATTCCTGATTCCATCTTGAGTTGCTGATTCATTCCGCTAAACACTTACTTCCAGAGACATCACAGAAACGTATCACTCATTTTCCGAAGCAGTCAGGACATAATTCCTGATTCCATCTTGAGTTGCTGATTCATTCCGCTAAACACTTACTTCCAGAGACATCACAGAAACGTATCACTCATTTTCCGAAGCAGTCAGGACATAATTCCTGATTCCATCTTGAGTTGCTGATTCATTCCGCTAAACACTTACTTCCAGAGACATCACAGAAACGTATCACTCATTTTCCGAAGCAGTCAGGACATAATTCCTGATTCCATCTTGAGTTGCTGATTCATTCCGCTAAACACTTACTTCCAGAGACATCACAGAAACGTATCACTCATTTTCCGAAGCAGTCAGGACATAATTCCTGATTCCATCTTGAGTTGCTGATTCATTCCGCTAAAAACTTACTTCCAGAGACATCACAGAAACGTATCACTCATTTTCCGAAGCGGTCAGGACATAATTCCTGATTCCATCCTGAGTTGCTGATTCATTCCGCTAAAAACTTACTTCCAGAGACATCACAGAAACGTATCACTCATTTTCCGAAGCAGTCAGGACATAATTCCTGATTCCATCTTGAGTTGCTGATTCATTCCGCTAAACACTTACTTCCAGAGACATCACAGAAACGTATCACTCATTTTCCGAAGCAGTCAGGACATAATTCCTGATTCCATCTTGAGTTGCTGATTCATTCCGCTAAACACTTACTTCCAGAGACATCACAGAAACGTATCACTCATTTTCCGAAGCAGTCAGGACATAATTCCTGATTCCATCCTGACTTGCTGATTCATTCCGCTAAAAACTTACTTCCAGAGACATCACAGAAACGTATCACTCATTTTCCGAAGCGGTCAGGACATAATTCCTGATTCCATCCTGACTTGCTGATTCATTCCGCTAAAAACTTACTTCCAGAGACATCACAGAAACGTATCACTCATTTTCCGAAGCAGTCAGGACATAATTCCTGATTCCATCTTGAGTTGCTGATTCATTCCGCTAAACACTTACTTCCAGAGACATCACAGAAACGTATCACTCATTTTCCGAAGCAGTCAGGACATAATTCCTGATTCCATCTTGAGTTGCTGATTCATTCCGCTAAACACTTACTTCCAGAGACATCACAGAAACGTATCACTCATTTTCCGAAGCAGTCAGGACATAATTCCTGATTCCATCCTGACTTGCTGATTCATTCCGCTAAAAACTTACTTCCAGAGACATCACAGAAACGTATCACTCATTTTCCGAAGCGGTCAGGACATAATTCCTGATTCCATCCTGACTTGCTGATTCATTCCGCTAAAAACTTACTTCCAGAGACATCACAGAAACGTATCACTCATTTTCCGAAGCGGTCAGGACATAATTCCTGATTCCATCCTGACTTGCTGATTCATTCCGCTAAAAACTTACTTCCAGAGACATCACAGAAACGTATCACTCATTTTCCGAAGCGGTCAGGACATAATTCCTGATTCCATCCTGACTTGCTGATTCATTCCGCTAAAAACTTACTTCCAGAGACATCACAGAAACGTATCACTCATTTTCCGAAGCGGTCAGGACATAATTCCTGATTCCATCCTGAGTTGCTGATTCATTCCGCTAAACACTTACTTCCAGAGACATCACAGAAACGTATCACTCATTTTCCGAAGCAGTCAGGACATAATTCCTGATTCCATCTTGAGTTGCTGATTCATTCCGCTAAACACTTACTTCCAGAGACATCACAGAAACGTATCACTCATTTTCCGAAGCAGTCAGGACATAATTCCTGATTCCATCTTGAGTTGCTGATTCATTCCGCTAAACACTTACTTCCAGAGACATCACAGAAACGTATCACTCATTTTCCGAAGCAGTCAGGACATAATTCCTGATTCCATCCTGACTTGCTGATTCATTCCGCTAAAAACTTACTTCCAGAGACATCACAGAAACGTATCACTCATTTTCCGAAGCGGTCAGGACATAATTCCTGATTCCATCCTGACTTGCTGATTCATTCCGCTAAAAACTTACTTCCAGAGACATCACAGAAACGTATCACTCATTTTCCGAAGCAGTCAGGACATAATTCCTGATTCCATCTTGAGTTGCTGATTCATTCCGCTAAACACTTACTTCCAGAGACATCACAGAAACGTATCACTCATTTTCCAAAGCAGTCAGGACATAATTCCTGATTCCATCTTGAGTTGCTGATTCATTCCGCTAAACACTTACTTCCAGAGACATCACAGAAACGTATCACTCATTTTCCGAAGCAGTCAGGACATAATTCCTGATTCCATCCTGACTTGCTGATTCATTCCGCTAAAAACTTACTTCCAGAGACATCACAGAAACGTATCACTCATTTTCCGAAGCGGTCAGGACATAATTCCTGATTCCATCCTGACTTGCTGATTCATTCCGCTAAAAACTTACTTCCAGAGACATCACAGAAACGTATCACTCATTTTCCGAAGCGGTCAGGACATAATTCCTGATTCCATCCTGACTTGCTGATTCATTCCGCTAAAAACTTACTTCCAGAGACATCACAGAAACGTATCACTCATTTTCCGAAGCGGTCAGGACATAATTCCTGATTCCATCCTGACTTGCTGATTCATTCCGCTAAAAACTTACTTCCAGAGACATCACAGAAACGTATCACTCATTTTCCGAAGCGGTCAGGACATAATTCCTGATTCCATCCTGAGTTGCTGATTCATTCCGCTAAACACTTACTTCCAGAGACATCACAGAAACGTATCACTCATTTTCCGAAGCAGTCAGGACATAATTCCTGATTCCATCTTGAGTTGCTGATTCATTCCGCTAAAAACTTACTTCCAGAGACATCACAGAAACGTATCACTCATTTTCCGAAGCGGTCAGGACATAATTCCTGATTCCATCCTGACTTGCTGATTCATTCCGCTAAAAACTTACTTCCAGAGACATCACAGAAACGTATCACTCATTTTCCGAAGCGGTCAGGACATAATTCCTGATTCCATCCTGACTTGCTGATTCATTCCGCTAAACACTTACTTCCAGAGATATCACAGAAACGTATCACTCATTTTCCGAAGCGGTCAGGACATAATTCCTGATTCCATCCTGACTTGCTGATTCATTCCGCTAAACTTTACTTCCAGAGACATCACAGAAACGTATCACTCATTTTCCGAAGCAGTCAGGACATAATTCCTGATTCCATCTTGAGTTGCTGATTCATTCCGCTAAACACTTACTTCCAGAGACATCACAGAAACGTATCACTCATTTTCCGAAGCAGTCAGGACATAATTCCTGATTCCATCTTGAGTTGCTGATTCATTCCGCTAAACACTTACTTCCAGAGACATCACAGAAACGTATCACTCATTTTCCGAAGCAGTCAGGACATAATTCCTGATTCCATCCTGACTTGCTGATTCATTCCGCTAAACACTTACTTCCAGAGACATCACAGAAACGTATCACTCATTTTCCGAAGCAGTCAGGACATAATTCCTGATTCCATCTTGAGTTGCTGATTCATTCCGCTAAACACTTACTTCCAGAGACATCACAGAAACGTATCACTCATTTTCCGAAGCAGTCAGGACATAATTCCTGATTCCATCTTGAGTTGCTGATTCATTCCGCTAAACACTTACTTCCAGAGACATCACAGAAACGTATCACTCATTTTCCGAAGCAGTCAGGACATAATTCCTGATTCCATCTTGAGTTGCTGATTCATTCCGCTAAACACTTACTTCCAGAGACATCACAGAAACGTATCACTCATTTTCCGAAGCAGTCAGGACATAATTCCTGATTCCATCCTGAGTTGCTGATTCATTCCGCTAAACACTTACTTCCAGAGACATCACAGAAACGTATCACTCATTTTCCGAAGCAGTCAGGACATAATTCCTGATTCCATCTTGAGTTGCTGATTCATTCCGCTAAACACTTACTTCCAGAGACATCACAGAAACGTATCACTCATTTTCCGAAGCAGTCAGGACATAATTCCTGATTCCATCTTGAGTTGCTGATTCATTCCGCTAAACACTTACTTCCAGAGACATCACAGAAACGTATCACTCATTTTCCGAAGCAGTCAGGACATAATTCCTGATTCCATCCTGACTTGCTGATTCATTCCGCTAAAAACTTACTTCCAGAGACATCACAGAAACGTATCACTCATTTTCCGAAGCAGTCAGGACATAATTCCTGATTCCATCCTGAGTTGCTGATTCATTCCGCTAAACACTTACTTCCAGAGACATCACGGAAACGTATCACTCATTTTCCGAAGCAGTCAGGACATAATTCCTGATTCCATCCTGAGTTGCTGATTCATTCCGCTAAAAACTTACTTCCAGAGACATCACAGAAACGTATCACTCATTTTCCGAAGCAGTCAGGACATAATTCCTGATTCCATCTTGAGTTGCTGATTCATTCCGCTAAACACTTACTTCCAGAGACATCACGGAAACGTATCACTCATTTTCCGAAGCAGTCAGGACATAATTCCTGATTCCATCTTGAGTTGCTGATTCATTCCGCTAAACACTTACTTCCAGAGACATCACGGAAACGTATCACTCATTTTCCGAAGCAGTCAGGACATAATTCCTGATTCCATCCTGAGTTGCTGATTCATTCCGCTAAACACTTACTTCCAGAGACATCACGGAAACGTATCACTCATTTTCCGAAGCAGTCAGGACATAATTCCTGATTCCATCCTGAGTTGCTGATTCATTCCGCTAAACACTTACTTCCAGAGACATCACAGAAACGTATCACTCATTTTCCGAAGCAGTCAGGACATAATTCCTGATTCCATCTTGAGTTGCTGATTCATTCCGCTAAACACTTACTTCCAGAGACATCACAGAAACGTATCACTCATTTTCCGAAGCAGTCAGGACATAATTCCTGATTCCATCTTGAGTTGCTGATTCATTCCGCTAAACACTTACTTCCAGAGACATCACAGAAACGTATCACTCATTTTCCGAAGCAGTCAGGACATAATTCCTGATTCCATCCTGAGTTGCTGATTCATTCCGCTAAACACTTACTTCCAGAGACATCACAGAAACGTATCACTCATTTTCCGAAGCGGTCAGGACATAATTCCTGATTCCATCTTGAGTTGCTGATTCATTCCGCTAAACACTTACTTCCAGAGACATCACAGAAACGTATCACTCATTTTCCGAAGCGGTCAGGACATAATTCCTGATTCCATCTTGAGTTGCTGATTCATTCCGCTAAACACTTACTTCCAGAGACATCACAGAAACGTATCACTCATTTTCCGAAGCGGTCACTACTTCGGAATTGTATATTACCCAAACATGTTTTAAATTTAGTGTACTATTGGTCGTATATTATGTTCATAAAAGTATTTACTAATGGTTCCTGAACCATAATGGCTCTTTCCTTAGCTAAATACATCCAGAGATGTTAAACATAATACAGTTTAAGGGACAAAATGTATCAGTTTAAAACTTTCAAAAAGCTGTCACGATTGTTATTTATGACAATTCTAGCTAACCGTTTATTAGAAAAGTAACAAAAGTGAAAATTTAGAAGATAAAATAATATTATTCAAGGAACATAATTTTACAAAAACGTTTGTCAAGTTATTGCAAGGTTCTGTTTAAATACAAGATTTTATATCTATCGGTACTTAATTTGAACAGTAGTTGTTATTAAAAACAATATTTAATGAAACATTTTTAAGAGAATGATTGATTTCCTTAAACTTTGTTCTATATAGAGAAAGTGGATATAATCGTTACATTGAAGGAACTGCGGTTTTTCGGCTCACGTCACGTTTTGGTTCTCTTTTTAACGCATAATTTATCATTCTTTAGAACTGAACTCCTCCTCTGTTTTCCCCTTTATTTGATGTCGGCAACTTGTACAACGAGCTGTGGAATATCTTTTATAAAGTTATCAAATAAAACTTGCTCGGTGAAAAAACAACTTTGCTCTAACAGAATACTTTCCGCGTGTCCTTTCTACCTCGGTTGCGGGGTCGGGGAGAGGGTTTTCCTCTTTTCTGCAATTTTTTTGTGTTTATGAAAACTCGACGGCTCGCCCGCGAAACTTGTAACTTTTATAACAGACTAAAGGGACATTTTTATCAAGTACGGGGGGTAATACATCTTGCAACCACCTCGCCGCAACTCTACCCTTCCGCTCCTCAACCCTTTCTCTTTTCCTAGAATAGCTTTTGCTTTTTGTTTTATTATTTTGTCCGGTTTAACTAACGAGTCGCAATGAAAACATCGTGTTTGTCCCCTTAGACACTTTATTTATGTTTGCTGGAATTGTGTAAGTTGTTTTAGCCACAAGGCAATTATAACTATTGCTACCTTAGAGTATGTACTTTAAATTTTATTTCTTCCTTAACACTTTTCAAAGAAAATATTAGAAAGCAATTTCATTTCTGTTAATTATTAAATAACTTTTAAATAGGAAATAACTTAATATCTGTGACTGTTCCTGATGATGACGTTGCGGTTTGGCAACGAAAAACTTTGTGTCTGTATTTCATATATATATATATATATATATATATATATATATATATATATATATATATATAATATAATTATATATACAATTTATAAATTAAAAATATTTCAAAAACAAGAATACTTTTAATGAATATATTTATTCAGAACTTTTCGCCGATAAAATAGTACCAGCATCTTCCTTAGATGCTGTTACTATTTTATCGGCGGTAAGCTTTGAATAAATATATTCATTAAAAGTATTCTTGTTTTTGAAATATTTTTCATTTATTAACTATATTACAAGAAAACATATCACCATATTCATTATATATATATATATATATATATATATATATATATATATATAGAGAGAGAGAGAGAGAGAGAGAGAGAGAGAGAGCGAGAGAGAGAGAGAGTGTTTTTATTCAACTTAAATAATTAGATAATTTATTAATTATTGTAGTACTCATTACTATTTATAAAGGTCAAGATAATGGTGTTGAGGGTAAAATATAAAAAAAACCAATGAAAGTACTATGTAATCATTTGTCTAGGACTTTTCATATTTTCTATTTATGAAGTTTGTTGCAATATTATCTAAACAACTAAAAAAATTGAATTAATTTAAAATTTGTTCAACACCATAAAGTAGTTATCTATTTAAAGCGACAAACAAAAAATAAGAAATCATATGATAGTATTGCTTGATCTAATCATCATGAATTTACTGAAAAACTACAATTACAGCATATTATGATGATAAATCTATCTTCATTTCGTTTATTACTAATGTGTAATATTTCCTATTATATTTATCATCAAATCCTACTATAAATTCATACTCTACCTATATATATTTATCTTGCTCAAAACTTCAATCGTTATTAAAATAATTTTTATTCGCTCACTCATGTTCAAATAAATGTTTTTTAACTTGTAGTGGATGACACTTGATGTTATTACTGTTTTTTACAAACATTAATAATACAAATTAATTAATTAATTATTTCTAATAAATAATTTAAGTTTTTATTTTACCCTTATTATTGTGATTCTATCATATGTATATACATATTTTTAATAATTGTAGTTATTTAATAAAAATTAGGTAAAACAAAATTGTATTTCTTGATCTAACTAATCATTGAATTTAATTTCTTTTTAATGTATAACTTGTTTATATTTTTCACTAAATTAAACTAAATACTTTATTTGCTTTATTTCAATTGCTATGATATGTTGCATTGTTTTGTTTTAGGATGAATATGATTAACTTTATTCAGAATATAAAACAAAACAGTATAGTCTTGTAAATAAAATTAGGAAAACATACAATACAACTTTTCCAGTTATCCCATTTTGTTAAATCTTCTAATAACTATTCACTTATAAAGTAAAGAGAATATATAAAATACAAAACAGTTGCATTTAACGACTGTTATTAACAATGTGACTACCATGATGTTCTCAAGCACTACAGTATAAAGATGTAGCACACAAATAACTGGGGAAAACATTTTTCACATTCCTAGAGGTCTGAGCGCCTAAGGCCGTATTAGTGTAGCATTAATTTCGCGAACACGTGCAGAGTGGCAATTCATCTTGTCCGCAAAGGTTCATATTTCACGGAATTAAGGACAAATGGCTGCGACAGGGCGGGAGTTAAGACTGGGCCCTTGGCTCTAATCTAGAACCTTTCTTTCTTCTGTGTTATATCATTGAAGAGGGAGGAAAAACTCACTATAAAACATAACACTTTCCTCCTCTTCTGGGTTTGCAAAGTGTTACACGATTTAATTAGAGCAAATTTATTTTCCTGGTATTTTGTTAATTTAGAGAATTTTCAAGTTCTGAGTATACATAACAAACTTATATTTATATTAGTTTGACGTTTGTTTGGATATTAATATATATAAATGTGTTTAAATATATTATGTTATATATTATATAATATGATAAATTATATTATATATAATAATATAATATAGTAATTATATTATATATTATGTTATTTATAACATATATATATATATATATATATATATATATATATATATATATATATATATATATATAAATGTGTGTGTGTGTGTGTGTGTGTGTGTGTGTGTGTGTGTGTGTGTGTGTGTGTGTGTGTGTGTGTGTGTGTGTGTGTGTGTGTGTGTGTGTGTGTGTGTGTGTGTGTGTGTGTGGGTATAAAATAAATAAGGTTACTTAAAATATATATATATATATATATATATATATATATATATATATATATATATATTATAACAGGCTTATTAAAAAAAGATTAAATCTGTTATTTTTTATTTAATCATCTAAACACAAAGTACTAACCAAATCGATATTATTTCGATGTTTTTTAAAATTTGTTGGTATTGATTTTTCCCAGATGTATGATTACGTATATAATAGTAACAATAATTTGTTCTATGCGACCTAGATACATGGGTATATGGCCATCATCTGATTGCAATGTCAACTGTGTCCAGCGAAACTCAAGAGCTGTACAGTTCCATTAAGGTACAAAGTGTACTCATAACACCACTAAAAGAGGATATTTATATCCTGGGTTTTGCCCAAAAGTATATTTTGTTTTTTCGTGAAGCAAAAAACACATTAATACCATTCCTTGTTGGATAAATAATTGCAGCCATCTTGAGATATTTGCGTAAAGACTAAATAAATTAAGTTTAAATGGGAAAGTACCTCTCAGCGCTATTACTTCAGAAACGTAAATGAAAGAAACACAAATTCTGTTTTTTCTTTATGGTTTGATTTCGTTAAATATTTAGCCAAAGGCTTTAAGTTGTATTCAATCCGTAACTAATTCAACACTATAAAATCTTATTTTATTTACTTTTTACTAAATAATTACAGATATTATGAATAAAGTAACACAACGTATGCTTAAAACCTGTTATTTTGTCGCACAACCTATAACATAAAATGAGATGTCCTATGAAATCACATGTTATTTATTTTAAGCCAAATAGTACGGAATAACTACATTGCATATCTTGTTCCTTTTGTGAACATTTTTCTCTTTTAAAATTCTAAAATTAATTTATTAGATTTAATTATTGATATAATATTGTAAAAACTATACAATTATGAAGCCAAATCCACTATAAGAAAAAAAATGTATTTGAACTTGAGTGACTGAAAGAAAGTATTTTATTAACGTCTGAAAATTTGTACCAGATATATAAATATCGATAGGGAGGGTGTGAAATAAAAAAAGGATTTTAAAGTACTGTATAGGTTCATTAAATGTAGAACGCACTTTATATTATAATATATGTTCCGTCATTGTAAATATAATTTAGATTTCAAATGGAATAGATAAAGATTGGTTTTGAAATTTTAAAAAGATAACATTTTTCATTTTGTTTTAGTACTTGTGGGGTAGTATGTATGTAGGAATAAATTATTATTTTAATAATATATTATTATTATTATATTACGTTGCTCCAGTTTTTTCGTCATTTGACAACAAATTTGTTTCCTATTTATCTACTATTAAATGTTGCTTTATAATGATTTTGTTATTATCATTAATATTAAGAGTTATTATTATTTATATTATAAAGTAATAATTAACCCATTATTATTATTATTATTATGTTTGTATGTATGTCTATATATATATTCCAATAGACTTATTACTTGTGCGACTTACTGTGAGCTCTCTACTATTTAATACTTAAGCACAGACTTGAATAACGTTAATTTTGTATGATGTTTATCACTTGGCAATGGATTTATTTCGATCTATATGCATGTCAATGGTGTTTATATTTAATATGAATTGATTTAGATTTATTATTTAATATGTATTTTTCAAAATACTCATTTGTGGTACTAGAATTAGTAGGAACTCTTACGCAAAAATGTCAACTGTGTCTATTGATTCATATGTATATGTGTATATATATATATATATATATATATATATATATATATATATATATATGAGATTATTAAATAAATACTGGCACAACTCTATTGTTTACAACCCATAATATAACTATATCAATTTACATAAATGAATATTCTGACAAATATTTGCGTAATCGTACTTGTGATTGAAAATTTTGAAATAACATTTTGCGATAATGGAAATTTGTATTTATTTTGTGGTATTTGCTTTGAACCATTCATTCTAAAAACACAAACAATAAAAAAAACAACCTCAATAAATGCAACTAATTGTATCATATATCATAAGCGGAAAATATTGCATACACTTTTTTTTTAATTCAATTTCTTTCAGAAACAGTACAGAGACATCTTTATCCTATTACAATTCGGAAAATGTAACGTAATTTTTTATTTGAAACAATTCAAACTTTGTAAACACAAAAGTGTTTGATTTAAATACTTATGTACATTTTGATTGCAAAGGATTTATCTTCAGAAGAAACGTTTATCAGAATATTTGTACTATTTTGAGCTGAGATATTGAGTTATTTTTGTGATAGTGTCCTCTGATGGTGATTGCTTTAGGTACAACATTTATGCTTAGGAGAGGATTTTAAACCGATTTTGTATCTAGGTTTTATTTGAAATAAAATCTCTTTACCCTGTTTCACTTATAGCCTACATTGAAGAAATGTTAAATATAACACCAAATCCTGTTAACCAGTTTACGTTTGAGTTCTCCATATAAGCGTCTTTCTGGCTGCAATATTAATACCTTTGCAACGATTACGCCTGCTCTGATAAGAAAAGATTTTTTACTCGCGCCTATTCTGTGAGAGATAGCTCGTTAAGTCGGCGGGTCATTAGAAAGGTGACATTCTTTGCAGAACAAAGCTACTGGCAAAAGTCCCTAAATTCAATCTGTGCTCGACGGAAAGGCGGAAAAAGGAAAGGGAAAAAATGCAAAGAGGGGATAATATGATTCCGCGAGCGCAGCCAAGTAATTGTGACGTAGATAAAAATAGAAGGGAGGGCATTCCCTCGCAACCCTCTCAATTAAAAATAATACCCACGATCGTAAACTTTACTTTTTCCTCTTAAGCAGGGCCGCTGTTTAAGTAACGCAGCCTACTGCTTGCAAACGTTTTTATTAACCTTATTCTGGAGTAATTGTTATAAATAGCAATATCTCGTATGCAAACGTCTGTATAACCTTATTCTGGAGTAATTGTTATAAATAGCAATATCTCGTATGCAAACGTCTGTATAACCTTATTCTGGAGTAATTGTTATAAATAGCAATATCTCGTATGCAAACGTCTGTATAACCTTATTCTGGAGTAATTGTTATAAATAGCAATATCTCGTATGCAAACGTCTGTATAACCTTATTCTGGAGTAATTGTTATAAATAGCAATATCTCGTATGCAAACGTCTGTATAACCTTATTCTGGAGTAATTGTTATAAATAGCAATATCTCGTATGCAAACGTCTGTATAACCTTATTCTGGAGTAATTGTTATAAATAGCAATATCTCGTATGCAAACGTCTGTATAAACTTATTCTGCAGTAATTGTTATAAATAGCAATATCTCGTATGCAAACGTCTGTATAAACTTATTCTGCAGTAATTGTTATAAATAGCAATATCTCGTATGCAAACGTCTGTATAACCTTATTCTGGAGTAATTGTTATAAATAGCAATATCTCGTATGCAAACGTCTGTATAACCTTATTCTAGAGTAATTGTTATAAATAGCAATATCTCGTATGCAAACGTCTGTATAACCTTATTCTGGAGTAATTGTTATAAATAGCAATATCTCGTATGCAAACGTCTGTATAACCTTATTCTGGAGTAATTGTTATAAATAGCAATATCTCGTATGCAAACGTCTGTATAACCTTATTCTGGAGTAATTGTTATAAATAGCAATATCTCGTATGCAAACGTCTGTATAACCTTATTCTGGAGTAATTGTTATAAATAGCAATATCTCGTATGCAAACGTCTGTATAACCTTATTCTGGAGTAATTGTTATAAATAGCAATATCTCGTATGCAAACGTCTGTATAACCTTATTCTGGAGTAATTGTTATAAATAGCAATATCTCGTATGCAAACGTCTGTATAACCTTATTCTGGAGTAATTGTTATAAATAGCAATATCTCGTATGCAAACGTCTGTATAACCTTATTCTGGAGTAATTGTTATAAATAGCAATATCTCGTATGCAAACGTCTGTATAACCTTATTCTGGAGTAATTGTTATAAATAGCAATATCTCGTATGCAAACGTCTGTATAACCTTATTCTGGAGTAATTGTTATAAATAGCAATATCTCGTATGCAAACGTCTGTATAACCTTATTCTGGAGTAATTGTTATAAATAGCAATATCTCGTATGCAAACGTCTGTATAACCTTATTCTGGAGTAATTGTTATAAATAGCAATATCTCGTATGCAAACGTCTGTATAACCTTATTCTGGAGTAATTGTTATAAATAGCAATATCTCGTATGCAAACGTCTGTATAAACTTATTCTGCAGTAATTGTTATAAATAGCAATATCTCGTATGCAAACGTCTGTATAACCTTATTCTGGAGTAATTGTTATAAATAGCAATATCTCGTATGCAAACGTCTGTATAACCTTATTCTGGAGTAATTGTTATAAATAGAAATATCTCGTATGCAAACGTCTGTATAACCTTATTCTGGAGTAATTGTTATAAATAGCAATATCTCGTATGCAAACATCTGTATAACCTTATTCTGGAGTAATTGTTATAAATAGCAATATCTCGTATGCAAACGTCTGTATAACCTTATTCTGGAGTAATTGTTATAAATAGCAATATCTCGTATGCAAACGTCTGTATAACCTTATTCTGGAGTAATTGTTATAAATAGCAATATCTCGTATGCAAACGTCTGTATAACCTTATTCTGGAGTAATTGTTATAAATAGCAATATCTCGTATGCAAACGTCTGTATAACCTTATTCTGGAGTAATTGTTATAAATAGCAATATCTCGTATGCAAACGTCTGTATAACCTTATTCTGGAGTAATTGTTATAAATAGCAATATCTCGTATGCAAACGTCTGTATAACCTTATTCTGGAGTAATTGTTATAAATAGCAATATCTCGTATGCAAACGTCTGTATAACCTTATTCTGGAGTAATTGTTATAAATATCAATATCTCGTATGCAAACGTCTGTATAACCTTATTCTGGAGTAATTGTTATAAATATCAATATCTCGTATGCAAACGTCTGTATAACCTTATTCTGGAGTAATTGTTATAAATAGCAATATCTCGTATGCAAACGTCTGTATAACCTTATTCTGGAGTAATTGTTATAAATAGCAATATCTCGTATGCAAACGTCTGTATAACCTTATTCTGGAGTAATTGTTATAAATAGCAATATCTCGTATGCAAACGTCTGTATAACCTTATTCTGGAGTAATTGTTATAAATAGCAATATCTCGTATGCAAACGTCTGTATAACCTTATTCTGGAGTAATTGTTATAAATAGCAATATCTCGTATGCAAACGTCTGTATAACCTTATTCTGGAGTAATTGTTATAAATAGCAATATCTCGTATGCAAACGTCTGTATAACCTTATTCTGGAGTAATTGTTATAAATAGCAATATCTCGTATGCAAACGTCTGTATAACCTTATTCTGGAGTAATTGTTATAAATAGCAATATCTCGTATGCAAACGTCTGTATAACCTTATTCTGGAGTAATTGTTATAAATAGCAATATCTCGTATGCAAACGTCTGTATAACCTTATTCTGGAGTAATTGTTATAAATAGCAATATCTCGTATGCAAACGTCTGTATAACCTTATTCTGGAGTAATTGTTATAAATAGCAATATCTCGTATGCAAACGTCTGTATAAACTTATTCTGCAGTAATTGTTATAAATAGCAATATCTCGTATGCAAACGTCTGTATAAACTTATTCTGCAGTAATTGTTATAAATAGCAATATCTCGTATGCAAACGTCTGTATAACCTTATTCTGGAGTAATTGTTATAAATAGCAATATCTCGTATGCAAACGTCTGTATAACCTTATTCTGGAGTAATTGTTATAAATAGCAATATCTCGTATGCAAACGTCTGTATAACCTTATTCTGGAGTAATTGTTATAAATAGCAATATCTCGTATGCAAACGTCTGTATAACCTTATTCTGGAGTAATTGTTATAAATAGCAATATCTCGTATGCAAACGTCTGTATAACCTTATTCTGGAGTAATTGTTATAAATAGCAATATCTCGTATGCAAACGTCTGTATAACCTTATTCTGGAGTAATTGTTATAAATAGCAATATCTCGTATGCAAACGTCTGTATAACCTTATTCTGGAGTAATTGTTATAAATAGCAATATCTCGTATGCAAACGTCTGTATAACCTTATTTTGGCGTGATTGTTATAAACAGCAAACATCTCCTTTCAAATCTTTTCTGCTAAAGTTTTTATGGAGTGATTGTTATAGATTGCAAGACCTCGTTTGCAAAGAAAGGTTTTTATTAAATTTATTCCGGAGCAAATGTTATAAATAGCAACATCTCAATTGCATTCTTTTCTCTTGACGTTATTCTGGAGTGATACGGATATATAGCAAGACCTCGTTTGCAAAGAAAGGTTTTTATTAAATTTATTCCGGAGCAAATGTTATAAATAGCAACATCTCAGTTGCATTCTTTTCTCTTGACGTTATTCTGGAGTGATACAGATATATAGCAAGACCTCGTTTGCAAAGAAAGGTTTTTATTAAATTTATTCCGGAGCAAATGTTATAAATAGCAACATCTCAATTGCATTCTTTTCTCTTGACGTTATTCTGGAGTGGTAAGGATATATAGCAAGACCTCGTTTGCAAAGAAAGGTTTTTATTAAATTTATTCCGGAGCAAATGTTATAAATAGCAACATCTCAATTGCATTCTTTTCTCTTGACGTTATTCTGGAGTGATACAGATATATAGCAAGACCTCGTTTGCAAAGAAAGGTTTTTATTAAATTTATTCCGGAGCAAATGTTATAAATAGCAACATCTCAATTGCATTCTTTTCTCTTGACGTTATTCTGGAGTGATACGGATATATAGCAAGACCTCGTTTGCAAAGAAAGGTTTTTATTAAATTTATTCCGGAGCAAATGTTATAAATAGCAACATCTCAATTGCATTCTTTTCTCTTGACGTTATTCTGGAGTGATACGGATATATAGCAAGACCTCGTTTGCAAAGAAAGGTTTTTATTAAATTTATTCCGGAGCAAATGTTATAAATAGCAACATCTCAATTGCATTCTTTTCTCTTGACGTTATTCTGGAGTGATACGGATATATAGCAAAACCTCGTTTGCAAAGAAAGGTTTTTATTAAATTTATTCCGGAGCAAATGTTATAAATAGCAACATCTCAATTGCATTCTTTTCTCTTGACGTTATTCTGGAGTGATACGGATATATAGCAAGACCTCGTTTGCAAAGAAAGGTTTTTATTAAATTTATTCCGGAGCAAATGTTATAAATAGCAACATCTCAATTGCATTCTTTTCTCTTGACGTTATTCTGGAGTGATACGGATATATAGCAAGACCTCGTTTGCAAAGAAAGGTTTTTATTAAATTTATTCCGGAGCAAATGTTATAAATAGCAACATCTCAATTGCATTCTTTTCTCTTGACGTTATTCTGGAGTGATACGGATATATAGCAAAACCTCGTTTGCAAAGAAAGGTTTTTATTAAATTTATTCCGGAGCAAATGTTATAAATAGCAACATCTCAGTTGCATTCTTTTCTCTTGACGTTATTCTGGAGTGGTAAGGATATATAGCAAGACCTCGTTTGCAAAGAAAGGTTTTTATTAAATTTATTCCGGAGCAAATGTTATAAATAGCAACATCTCAATTGCATTCTTTTCTCTTGACGTTATTCTGGAGTGATACGGATATATAGCAAGACCTCGTTTGCAAAGAAAGGTTTTTATTAAATTTATTCCGGAGCAAATGTTATAAATAGCAACATCTCAATTGCATTCTTTTCTCTTGACGTTATTCTGGAGTGATACGGATATATAGCAAGCCCTCGTTTGCAAAGAAAGGTTTTTATTAAATTTATTCCGGAGCAAATGTTATAAATAGGAACATCTCAGTTGCATTCTTTTCTCTTGACGTTATTCTGGAGTGATACGGATATATAGCAAGACCTCGTTTGCAAAGAAAGGTTTTTATTAAATTTATTCCATAGCAAATGTTATAAATAGCAACATCTCAATTGCATTCTTTTCTCTTGACGTTATTCTGGAGTGATACGGATATATAGCAAGACCTCGTTTGCAAAGAAAGGTTTTTATTAAATTTATTCCGGAGCAAATGTTATAAATAGCAACATCTCAATTGCATTCTTTTCTCTTGACGTTATTCTGGAGTGATACGGATATATAGCAAGACCTCGTTTGCAAAGAAAGGTTTTTATTAAATTTATTCCGGAGCAAATGTTATAAATAGCAACATCTCAGTTGCATTCTTTTCTCTTGACGTTATTCTGGAGTGGTAAGGATATATAGCAAGACCTCGTTTGCAAAGAAAGGTTTTTATTAAATTTATTCCGGAGCAAATGTTATAAATAGCAACATCTCAGTTGCATTCTTTTCTCTTGACGTTATTCTGGAGTGATAAGGATATATAGCAAGACCTCGTTTGCAAAGAAAGGTTTTTATTAAATTTATTCCGGAGCAAATGTTATAAATAGCAACATCTCAGTTGCATTCTTTTCTCTTGACGTTATTCTGGAGTGGTAAGGATATATAGCAAGACCTCGTTTGCAAAGAAAGGTTTTTATTAAATTTATTCCGGAGCAAATGTTATAAATAGCAACATCTCAGTTGCATTCTTTTCTCTTGACGTTATTCTGGAGTGATAAGGATATATAGCAAGACCTCGTTTGCAAAGAAAGGTTTTTATTAAATTTATTCCGGAGCAAATGTTATAAATAGCAACATCTCAGTTGCATTCTTTTCTCTTGACGTTATTCTGGAGTGGTAAGGATATATAGCAAGACCTCGTTTGCAAAGAAAGGTTTTTATTAAATTTATTCCGGAGCAAATGTTATAAATAGCAACATCTCAATTGCATTCTTTTCTCTTGACGTTATTCTGGAGTGATACGGATATATAGCAAGACCTCGTTTGCAAAGAAAGGTTTTTATTAAATTTATTCCGGAGCAAATGTTATAAATAGCAACATCTCAATTGCATTCTTTTCTCTTGACGTTATTCTGGAGTGATAAGGATATATAGCAAGACCTTGTTTGCAAAGAAAGGTTTTTATTAAATTTATTCCGGAGCAAATGTTATAAATAGCAACATCTCAGTTGCATTCTTTTCTCTTGACGTTATTCTGGAGTGATACGGATATATAGCAAGACCTCGTTTGCAAAGAAAGGTTTTTATTAAATTTATTCCGGAGCAAATGTTATAAATAGCAACATCTCAGTTGCATTCTTTTCTCTTGACGTTATACTGGAGTGATAAGGATATATAGCAAGACCTTGTTTGCAAAGAAAGGTTTTTATTAAATTTATTCCGGAGCAAATGTTATAAATAGCAACATCTCAGTTGCATTCTTTTCTCTTGACGTTATTCTGGAGTGATAAGGATATATAGCAAGACCTCGTTTGCAAAGAAAGGTTTTTATTAAATTTATTCCGGAGCAAATGTTATAAATAGCAACATCTCAGTTGCATTCTTTTCTCTTGACGTTATTCTGGAGTGATACGGATATATAGCAAGACCTCGTTTGCAAAGAAAGGTTTTTATTAAATTTATTCCGGAGCAAATGTTATAAATAGCAACATCTCAGTTGCATTCTTTTCTCTTGACGTTATTCTGGAGTGATACGGATATATAGCAAGACCTCGTTTGCAAAGAAAGGTTTTTATTAAATTTATTCCGGAGCAAATGTTATAAATAGCAACATCTCAGTTGCATTCTTTTCTCTTGACGTTATTCTGGAGTGGTAAGGATATATAGCAAGACCTCGTTTGCAAAGAAAGGTTTTTATTAAATTTATTCCGGAGCAAATGTTATAAATAGCAACATCTCCATTGCATTCTTTTCTCTTGACGTTATTCTGGAGTGATACGGATATATAGCAAGACCTCGTTTGCAAAGAAAGGTTTTTATTAAATTTATTCCGGAGCAAATGTTATAAATAGCAACATCTCAGTTGCATTCTTTTCTCTTGACGTTATTCTGGAGTGGTAATTATATATAGCAAGACCTCGTTTGCAAAGAAAGGTTTTTATTAAATTTATTCCGGAGCAAATGTTATAAATAGCAACATCTCAATTGCATTCTTTTCTCTTGACGTTATTCTGGAGTTGTAAGGATATATAGCAAGACCTCGTTTGCAAAGAAAGGTTTTTATTAAATTTATTCCGGAGCAAATGTTATAAATAGCAACATCTCAATTGCATTCTTTTCTCTTGACGTTATTCTGGAGTGGTAAGGATATATAGCAAGACCTCGTTTGCAAAGAAAGGTTTTTATTAAATTTATTCCGGAGCAAATGTTATAAATAGCAACATCTCAGTTGCATTCTTTTCTCTTGACGTTATTCTGGAGTGATAAGGATATATAGCAAGACCTCGTTTGCAAAGAAAGGTTTTTATTAAATTTATTCCGGAGCAAATGTTATAAATAGCAACATCTCAGTTGCATTCTTTTCTCTTGACGTTATTCTGGAGTGATACGGATATATAGCAAGACCTCGTTTGCAAAGAAAGGTTTTTATTAAATTTATTCCGGAGCAAATGTTATAAATAGCAACATCTCAGTTGCATTCTTTTCTCTTGACGTTATTCTGGAGTGATACGGATATATAGCAAGACCTCGTTTGCAAAGAAAGGTTTTTATTAAATTTATTCCGGAGCAAATGTTATAAATAGCAACATCTCAGTTGCATTCTTTTCTCTTGACGTTATTCTGGAGTGATACGGATATATAGCAAGACCTCGTTTGCAAAGAAAGGTTTTTATTAAATTTATTCCGGAGCAAATGTTATAAATAGCAACATCTCAGTTGCATTCTTTTCTCTTGACGTTATTCTGGAGTGATACGGATATATAGCAAGACCTCGTTTGCAAAGAAAGGTTTTTATTAAATTTATTCCGGAGCAAATGTTATAAATAGCAACATCTCAGTTGCATTCTTTTCTCTTGACGTTATTCTGGAGTGATACGGATATATAGCAAGACCTCGTTTGCAAAGAAAGGTTTTTATTAAATTTATTCCGGAGCAAATGTTATAAATAGCAACATCTCAATTGCATTCTTTTCTCTTGACGTTATTCTGGAGTGATAAGGATATATAGCAAGACCTCGTTTGCAAAGAAAGGTTTTTATTAAATTTATTCCGGAGCAAATGTTATAAATAGCAACATCTCAGTTGCATTCTTTTCTCTTGACGTTATTCTGGAGTGGTAAGGATATATAGCAAGACCTCGTTTGCAAAGAAAGGTTTTTATTAAATTTATTCCGGAGCAAATGTTATAAATAGCAACATCTCAGTTGCATTCTTTTCTCTTGACGTTATTCTGGAGTGGTAAGGATATATAGCAAGACCTCGTTTGCAAAGAAAGGTTTTTATTAAATTTATTCCGGAGCAAATGTTATAAATAGCAACATCTCAGTTGCATTCTTTTCTCTTGACGTTATTCTGGAGTGATACGGATATATAGCAAGACCTCGTTTGCAAAGAAAGGTTTTTATTAAATTTATTCCGGAGCAAATGTTATAAATAGCAACATCTCAGTTGCATTCTTTTCTCTTGACGTTATTCTGGAGTGGTAAGGATATATAGCAAGACCTCGTTTGCAAAGAAAGGTTTTTATTAAATTTATTCCGGAGCAAATGTTATAAATAGCAACATCTCAGTTGCATTCTTTTCTCTTGACGTTATTCTGGAGTGGTAAGGATATATAGCAAGACCTCGTTTGCAAAGAAAGGTTTTTATTAAATTTATTCCGGAGCAAATGTTATAAATAGCAACATCTCAGTTGCATTCTTTTCTCTTGACGTTATTCTGGAGTGGTAAGGATATATAGCAAGACCTCGTTTGCAAAGAAAGGTTTTTATTAAATTTATTCCGGAGCAAATGTTATAAATAGCAACATCTCAGTTGCATTCTTTTCTCTTGACGTTATTCTGGAGTGATACGGATATATAGCAAGACCTCGTTTGCAAAGAAAGGTTTTTATTAAATTTATTCCGGAGCAAATGTTATAAATAGCAACATCTCAATTGCATTCTTTTCTCTTGACGTTATTCTGGAGTGATACAGATATATAGCAAGACCTCGTTTGCAAAGAAAGGTTTTTATTAAATTTATTCCGGAGCAAATGTTATAAATAGCAACATCTCAATTGCATTCTTTTCTCTTGACGTTATTCTGGAGTGGTAAGGATATATAGCAAGACCTCGTTTGCAAAGAAAGGTTTTTATTAAATTTATTCCGGAGCAAATGTTATAAATAGCAACATCTCAATTGCATTCTTTTCTCTTGACGTTATTCTGGAGTGATACAGATATATAGCAAGACCTCGTTTGCAAAGAAAGGTTTTTAATAAATTTATTCCGGAGCAAATGTTATAAATAGCAACATCTCAATTGCATTCTTTTCTCTTGACGTTATTCTGGAGTGATACGGATATATAGCAAGACCTCGTTTGCAAAGAAAGGTATTTATTAAATTTATTCCGGAGCAAATGTTATAAATAGCAACATCTCAGTTGCATTCTTTTCTCTTGACGTTATTCTGGAGTGATACGGATATATAGCAAGCCCTCGTTTGCAAAGAAAGGTTTTTATTAAATTTATTCCGGAGCAAATGTTATAAATAGCAACATCTCAATTGCATTCTTTTCTCTTGACGTTATTCTGGAGTGATACGGATATATAGCAAGCCCTCGTTTGCAAAGAAAGGTTTTTATTAAATTTATTCCGGAGCAAATGTTATAAATAGCAACATCTCAATTGCATTCTTTTCTCTTGACGTTATTCTGGAGTGATACGGATATATAGCAAGACCTCGTTTGCAAAGAAAGGTTTTTATTAAATTTATTCCGGAGCAAATGTTATAAATAGCAACATCTCAGTTGCATTCTTTTCTCTTGACGTTATTCTGGAGTGATACAGATATATAGCAAGACCTCGTTTGCAAAGAAAGGTTTTTATTAAATTTATTCCGGAGCAAATGTTATAAATAGCAACATCTCAATTGCATTCTTTTCTCTTGACGTTATTCTGGAGTGGTAAGGATATATAGCAAGACCTCGTTTGCAAAGAAAGGTTTTTATTAAATTTATTCCGGAGCAAATGTTATAAATAGCAACATCTCAATTGCATTCTTTTCTCTTGACGTTATTCTGGAGTGGTAAGGATATATAGCAAGACCTCGTTTGCAAAGAAAGGTTTTTATTAAATTTATTCCGGAGCAAATGTTATAAATAGCAACATCTCAATTGCATTCTTTTCTCTTGACGTTATTCTGGAGTGATAAGGATATATAGCAAGACCTCGTTTGCAAAGAAAGGTTTTTATTAAATTTATTCCGGAGCAAATGTTATAAATAGCAACATCTCAATTGCATTCTTTTCTCTTGACGTTATTCTGGAGTGATACAGATATATAGCAAGACCTCGTTTGCAAAGAAAGGTTTTTATTAAATTTATTCCGGAGCAAATGTTATAAATAGCAACATCTCAATTGCATTCTTTTCTCTTGACGTTATTCTGGAGTGATACGGATATATAGCAAGCCCTCGTTTGCAAAGAAAGGTTTTTATTAAATTTATTCCGGAGCAAATGTTATAAATAGCAACATCTCAATTGCATTCTTTTCTCTTGACGTTATTCTGGAGTGATACGGATATATAGCAAGCCCTCGTTTGCAAAGAAAGGTTTTTATTAAATTTATTCCGGAGCAAATGTTATAAATAGCAACATCTCAATTGCATTCTTTTCTCTTGACGTTATTCTGGAGTGATACGGATATATAGCAAGACCTCGTTTGCAAAGAAAGGTTTTTATTAAATTTATTCCGGAGCAAATGTTATAAATAGCAACATCTCAATTGCATTCTTTTCTCTTGACGTTATTCTGGAGTGATACGGATATATAGCAAGACCTCGTTTGCAAAGAAAGGTTTTTATTAAATTTATTCCGGAGCAAATGTTATAAATAGCAACATCTCAGTTGCATTCTTTTCTCTTGACGTTATTCTGGAGTGATACAGATATATAGCAAGACCTCGTTTGCAAAGAAAGGTTTTTATTAAATTTATTCCGGAGCAAATGTTATAAATAGCAACATCTCAATTGCATTCTTTTCTCTTGACGTTATTCTGGAGTGGTAAGGATATATAGCAAGACCTCGTTTGCAAAGAAAGGTTTTTATTAAATTTATTCCGGAGCAAATGTTATAAATAGCAACATCTCAATTGCATTCTTTTCTCTTGACGTTATTCTGGAGTGATACAGATATATAGCAAGACCTCGTTTGCAAAGAAAGGTTTTTATTAAATTTATTCCGGAGCAAATGTTATAAATAGCAACATCTCAATTGCATTCTTTTCTCTTGACGTTATTCTGGAGTGATACGGATATATAGCAAGACCTCGTTTGCAAAGAAAGGTTTTTATTAAATTTATTCCGGAGCAAATGTTATAAATAGCAACATCTCAATTGCATTCTTTTCTCTTGACGTTATTCTGGAGTGATACGGATATATAGCAAGACCTCGTTTGCAAAGAAAGGTTTTTATTAAATTTATTCCGGAGCAAATGTTAAAAATAGCAACATCTCAATTGCATTCTTTTCTCTTGACGTTATTCTGGAGTGATACGGATATATAGCAAAACCTCGTTTGCAAAGAAAGGTTTTTATTAAATTTATTCCGGAGCAAATGTTATAAATAGCAACATCTCAATTGCATTCTTTTCTCTTGACGTTATTCTGGAGTGATACGGATATATAGCAAGACCTCGTTTGCAAAGAAAGGTTTTTATTAAATTTATTCCGGAGCAAATGTTATAAATAGCAACATCTCAATTGCATTCTTTTCTCTTGACGTTATTCTGGAGTGATACGGATATATAGCAAGACCTCGTTTGCAAAGAAAGGTTTTTATTAAATTTATTCCGGAGCAAATGTTATAAATAGCAACATCTCAATTGCATTCTTTTCTCTTGACGTTATTCTGGAGTGATACGGATATATAGCAAAACCTCGTTTGCAAAGAAAGGTTTTTATTAAATTTATTCCGGAGCAAATGTTATAAATAGCAACATCTCAGTTGCATTCTTTTCTCTTGACGTTATTCTGGAGTGGTAAGGATATATAGCAAGACCTCGTTTGCAAAGAAAGGTTTTTATTAAATTTATTCCGGAGCAAATGTTATAAATAGCAACATCTCAATTGCATTCTTTTCTCTTGACGTTATTCTGGAGTGATACGGATATATAGCAAGACCTCGTTTGCAAAGAAAGGTTTTTATTAAATTTATTCCGGAGCAAATGTTATAAATAGCAACATCTCAATTGCATTCTTTTCTCTTGACGTTATTCTGGAGTGATACGGATATATAGCAAGCCCTCGTTTGCAAAGAAAGGTTTTTATTAAATTTATTCCGGAGCAAATGTTATAAATAGGAACATCTCAGTTGCATTCTTTTCTCTTGACGTTATTCTGGAGTGATACGGATATATAGCAAGACCTCGTTTGCAAAGAAAGGTTTTTATTAAATTTATTCCGGAGCAAATGTTATAAATAGCAACATCTCAATTGCATTCTTTTCTCTTGACGTTATTCTGGAGTGATACGGATATATAGCAAGACCTCGTTTGCAAAGAAAGGTTTTTATTAAATTTATTCCGGAGCAAATGTTATAAATAGCAACATCTCAATTGCATTCTTTTCTCTTGACGTTATTCTGGAGTGATACGGATATATAGCAAGACCTCGTTTGCAAAGAAAGGTTTTTATTAAATTTATTCCGGAGCAAATGTTATAAATAGCAACATCTCAGTTGCATTCTTTTCTCTTGACGTTATTCTGGAGTGGTAAGGATATATAGCAAGACCTCGTTTGCAAAGAAAGGTTTTTAATAAATTTATTCCGGAGCAAATGTTATAAATAGCAACATCTCAGTTGCATTCTTTTCTCTTGACGTTATTCTGGAGTGATAAGGATATATAGCAAGACCTCGTTTGCAAAGAAAGGTTTTTATTAAATTTATTCCGGAGCAAATGTTATAAATAGCAACATCTCAGTTGCATTCTTTTCTCTTGACGTTATTCTGGAGTGGTAAGGATATATAGCAAGACCTCGTTTGCAAAGAAAGGTTTTTATTAAATTTATTCCGGAGCAAATGTTATAAATAGCAACATCTCAGTTGCATTCTTTTCTCTTGACGTTATTCTTGAGTGATAAGGATATATAGCAAGACCTCGTTTGCAAAGAAAGGTTTTTATTAAATTTATTCCGGAGCAAATGTTATAAATAGCAACATCTCAGTTGCATTCTTTTCTCTTGACGTTATTCTGGAGTGGTAAGGATATATAGCAAGACCTCGTTTGCAAAGAAAGGTTTTTATTAAATTTATTCCGGAGCAAATGTTATAAATAGCAACATCTCAATTGCATTCTTTTCTCTTGACGTTATTCTGGAGTGATACGGATATATAGCAAGACCTCGTTTGCAAAGAAAGGTTTTTATTAAATTTATTCCGGAGCAAATGTTATAAATAGCAACATCTCAATTGCATTCTTTTCTCTTGACGTTATTCTGGAGTGATAAGGATATATAGCAAGACCTTGTTTGCAAAGAAAGGTTTTTATTAAATTTATTCCGGAGCAAATGTTATAAATAGCAACATCTCAGTTGCATTCTTTTCTCTTGACGTTATTCTGGAGTGATACGGATATATAGCAAGACCTCGTTTGCAAAGAAAGGTTTTTATTAAATTTATTCCGGAGCAAATGTTATAAATAGCAACATCTCAGTTGCATTCTTTTCTCTTGACGTTATTCTGGAGTGATAAGGATATATAGCAAGACCTTGTTTGCAAAGAAAGGTTTTTATTAAATTTATTCCGGAGCAAATGTTATAAATAGCAACATCTCAGTTGCATTCTTTTCTCTTGACGTTATTCTGGAGTGATAAGGATATATAGCAAGACCTCGTTTGCAAAGAAAGGTTTTTATTAAATTTATTCCGGAGCAAATGTTATAAATAGCAACATCTCAGTTGCATTCTTTTCTCTTGACGTTATTCTGGAGTGATACGGATATATAGCAAGACCTCGTTTGCAAAGAAAGGTTTTTATTAAATTTATTCCGGAGCAAATGTTATAAATAGCAACATCTCAGTTGCATTCTTTTCTCTTGACGTTATTCTGGAGTGATACGGATATATAGCAAGACCTCGTTTGCAAAGAAAGGTTTTTATTAAATTTATTCCGGAGCAAATGTTATAAATAGCAACATCTCAGTTGCATTCTTTTCTCTTGACGTTATTCTGGAGTGGTAAGGATATATAGCAAGACCTCGTTTGCAAAGAAAGGTTTTTATTAAATTTATTCCGGAGCAAATGTTATAAATAGCAACATCTCAATTGCATTCTTTTCTCTTGACGTTATTCTGGAGTGATACGGATATATAGCAAGACCTCGTTTGCAAAGAAAGGTTTTTATTAAATTTATTCCGGAGCAAATGTTATAAATAGCAACATCTCAGTTGCATTCTTTTCTCTTGACGTTATTCTGGAGTGGTAAGGATATATAGCAAGACCTCGTTTGCAAAGAAAGGTTTTTATTAAATTTATTCCGGAGCAAATGTTATAAATAGCAACATCTCAATTGCATTCTTTTCTCGTGACGTTATTCTGGAGTGGTAAGGATATATAGCAAGACCTCGTTTGCAAAGAAAGGTTTTTATTAAATTTATTCCGGAGCAAATGTTATAAATAGCAACATCTCAATTGCATTCTTTTCTCTTGACGTTATTCTGGAGTGGTAAGGATATATAGCAAGACCTCGTTTGCAAAGAAAGGTTTTTATTAAATTTATTCCGGAGCAAATGTTATAAATAGCAACATCTCAGTTGCATTCTTTTCTCTTGACGTTATTCTGGAGTGATACGGATATATAGCAAGACCTCGTTTGCAAAGAAAGGTTTTTATTAAATTTATTCCGGAGCAAATGTTATAAATAGCAACATCTCAGTTGCATTCTTTTCTCTTGACGTTATTCTGGAGTGATACGGATATATAGCAAGACCTCGTTTGCAAAGAAAGGTTTTTATTAAATTTATTCCGGAGCAAATGTTATAAATAGCAACATCTCAGTTGCATTCTTTTCTCTTGACGTTATTCTGGAGTGATACGGATATATAGCAAGACCTCGTTTGCAAAGAAAGGTTTTTATTAAATTTATTCCGGAGCAAATGTTATAAATAGCAACATCTCAATTGCATTCTTTTCTCTTGACGTTATTCTGGAGTGATAAGGATATATAGCAAGACCTCGTTTGCAAAGAAAGGTTTTTATTAAATTTATTCCGGAGCAAATGTTATAAATAGCAACATCTCAGTTGCATTCTTTTCTCTTGACGTTATTCTGGAGTGGTAAGGATATATAGCAAGACCTCGTTTGCAAAGAAAGGTTTTTATTAAATTTATTCCGGAGCAAATGTTATAAATAGCAACATCTCAGTTGCATTCTTTTCTCTTGACTTTATTCTGGAGTGGTAAGGATATATAGCAAGACCTCGTTTGCAAAGAAAGGTTTTTATTAAATTTATTCCGGAGCAAATGTTATAAATAGCAACATCTCAGTTGCATTCTTTTCTCTTGACGTTATTCTGGAGTGATACGGATATATAGCAAGACCTCGTTTGCAAAGAAAGGTTTTTATTAAATTTATTCCGGAGCAAATGTTATAAATAGCAACATCTCAGTTGCATTCTTTTCTCTTGACGTTATTCTGGAGTGGTAAGGATATATAGCAAGACCTCGTTTGCAAAGAAAGGTTTTTATTAAATTTATTCCGGAGCAAATGTTATAAATAGCAACATCTCAGTTGCATTCTTTTCTCTTGACGTTATTCTGGAGTGGTAAGGATATATAGCAAGACCTCGTTTGCAAAGAAAGGTTTTATTAAATTTATTCCGGAGCAAATGTTATAAATAGCAACATCTCAGTTGCATTCTTTTCTCTTGACGTTATTCTGGAGTGATACGGATATATAGCAAGACCTCGTTTGCAAAGAAAGGTTTTTATTAAATTTATTCCGGAGCAAATGTTATAAATAGCAACATCTCAGTTGCATTCTTTTCTCTTGACGTTATTCTGGAGTGATACGGATATATAGCAAGACCTCGTTTGCAAAGAAAGGTTTTTATTAAATTTATTCCGGAGCAAATGTTATAAATAGCAACATCTCAGTTGCATTCTTTTCTCTTGACGTTATTCTGGAGTGATACGGATATATAGCAAGACCTCGTTTGCTAAGAAAGGTTTTTATTAAATTTATTCCGGAGCAAATGTTATAAATAGCAACATCTCAGTTGCATTCTTTTCTCTTGACGTTATTCTGGAGTGATACGGATATATAGCAAGACCTCGTTTGCAAAGAAAGGTTTTTATTAAATTTATTCCGGAGCAAATGTTATAAATAGCAACATCTCAATTGCATTCTTTTCTCTTGACGTTATTCTGGAGTGATAAGGATATATAGCAAGACCTCGTTTGCAAAGAAAGGTTTTTATTAAATTTATTCCGGAGCAAATGTTATAAATAGCAACATCTCAGTTGCATTCTTTTCTCTTGACGTTATTCTGGAGTGATACGGATATATAGCAAGACCTCGTTTGCAAAGAAAGGTTTTTATTAAATTTATTCCGGAGCAAATGTTATAAATAGCAACATCTCAGTTGCATTCTTTTCTCTTGACGTTATTCTGGAGTGATACGGATATATAGCAAGACCTCGTTTGCAAAGAAAGGTTTTTATTAAATTTATTCCGGAGCAAATGTTATAAATAGCAACATCTCAGTTGCATTCTTTTCTCTTGACGTTATTCTGGAGTGATACGGATATATAGCAAGACCTCGTTTGCAAAGAAAGGTTTTTATTAAATTTATTCCGGAGCAAATGTTATAAATAGCAACATCTCAATTGCATTCTTTTCTCTTGACGTTATTCTGGAGTGATAAGGATATATAGCAAGACCTCGTTTGCAAAGAAAGGTTTTTATTAAATTTATTCCGGAGCAAATGTTATAAATAGCAACATCTCAGTTGCATTCTTTTCTCTTGACGTTATTCTGGAGTGGTAAGGATATATAGCAAGACCTCGTTTGCAAAGAAAGGTTTTTATTAAATTTATTCCGGAGCAAATGTTATAAATAGCAACATCTCAGTTGCATTCTTTTCTCTTGACGTTATTCTGGAGTGATACGGATATATAGCAAGACCTCGTTTGCAAAGAAAGGTTTTTATTAAATTTATTCCGGAGCAAATGTTATAAATAGCAACATCTCAGTTGCATTCTTTTCTCTTGACGTTATTCTGGAGTGATACGGATATATAGCAAGACCTCGTTTGCAAAGAAAGGTTTTTATTAAATTTATTCCGGAGCAAATGTTATAAATAGCAACATCTCAGTTGCATTCTTTTCTCTTGACGTTATTCTGGAGTGATACGGATATATAGCAAGACCTCGTTTGCAAAGAAAGGTTTTTATTAAATTTATTCCGGAGCAAATGTTATAAATAGCAACATCTCAGTTGCATTCTTTTCTCTTGACGTTATTCTGGAGTGATACGGATATATAGCAAGACCTCGTTTGCAAAGAAAGGTTTTTATTAAATTTATTCCGGAGCAAATGTTATAAATAGCAACATCTCAATTGCATTCTTTTCTCTTGACGTTATTCTGGAGTGATAAGGATATATAGCAAGACCTCGTTTGCAAAGAAAGGTTTTTATTAAATTTATTCCGGAGCAAATGTTATAAATAGCAACATCTCAGTTGCATTCTTTTCTCTTGACGTTATTCTGGAGTGGTAAGGATATATAGCAAGACCTCGTTTGCAAAGAAAGGTTTTTATTAAATTTATTCCGGAGCAAATGTTATAAATAGCAACATCTCAGTTGCATTCTTTTCTCTTGACGTTATTCTGGAGTGGTAAGGATATATAGCAAGACCTCGTTTGCAAAGAAAGGTTTTTATTAAATTTATTCCGGAGCAAATGTTATAAATAGCAACATCTCAGTTGCATTCTTTTCTCTTGACGTTATTCTGGAGTGATACGGATATATAGCAAGACCTCGTTTGCAAAGAAAGGTTTTTATTAAATTTATTCCGGAGCAAATGTTATAAATAGCAACATCTCAGTTGCATTCTTTTCTCTTGACGTTATTCTGGAGTGGTAAGGATATATAGCAAGACCTCGTTTGCAAAGAAAGGTTTTTATTAAATTTATTCCGGAGCAAATGTTATAAATAGCAACATCTCAGTTGCATTCTTTTCTCTTGACGTTATTCTGGAGTGGTAAGGATATATAGCAAGACCTCGTTTGCAAAGAAAGGTTTTTATTAAATTTATTCCGGAGCAAATGTTATAAATAGCAACATCTCAGTTGCATTCTTTTCTCTTGACGTTATTCTGGAGTGGTAAGGATATATAGCAAGACCTCGTTTGCAAAGAATGGTTTTTATTAAATTTATTCCGGAGCAAATGTTATAAATAGCAACATCTCAGTTGCATTCTTTTCTCTTGACGTTATTCTGGAGTGATACGGATATATAGCAAGACCTCGTTTGCAAAGAAAGGTTTTTATTAAATTTATTCCGGAGCAAATGTTATAAATAGCAACATCTCAATTGCATTCTTTTCTCTTGACGTTATTCTGGAGTGATACAGATATATAGCAAGACCTCGTTTGCAAAGAAAGGTTTTTATTAAATTTATTCCGGAGCAAATGTTATAAATAGCAACATCTCAATTGCATTCTTTTCTCTTGACGTTATTCTGGAGTGGTAAGGATATATAGCAAGACCTCGTTTGCAAAGAAAGGTTTTTATTAAATTTATTCCGGAGCAAATGTTATAAATAGCAACATCTCAATTGCATTCTTTTCTCTTGACGTTATTCTGGAGTGATACAGATATATAGCAAGACCTCGTTTGCAAAGAAAGGTTTTTATTAAATTTATTCCGGAGCAAATGTTATAAATAGCAACATCTCAATTGCATTCTTTTCTCTTGACGTTATTCTGGACTGATACGGATATATAGCAAGACCTCGTTTGCAAAGAAAGGTTTTTATTAAATTTATTCCGGAGCAAATGTTATAAATAGCAACATCTCAATTGCATTCTTTTCTCTTGACGTTATTCTGGAGTGATACGGATATATAGCAAGCCCTCGTTTGCAAAGAAAGGTTTTTATTAAATTTATTCCGGAGCAAATGTTATAAATAGCAACATCTCAATTGCATTCTTTTCTCTTGACGTTATTCTGGAGTGATACGGATATATAGCAAGCCCTCGTTTGCAAAGAAAGGTTTTTATTAAATTTATTCCGGAGCAAATGTTATAAATAGCAACATCTCAATTGCATTCTTTTCTCTTGACGTTATTCTGGAGTGATACGGATATATAGCAAGACCTCGTTTGCAAAGAAAGGTTTTTATTAAATTTATTCCGGAGCAAATGTTATAAATAGCAACATCTCAGTTGCACTCTTTTCTCTTGACGTTATTCTGGAGTGATACAGATATATAGCAAGACCTCGTTTGCAAAGAAAGGTTTTTATTAAATTTATTCCGGAGCAAATGTTATAAATAGCAACATCTCAATTGCATTCTTTTCTCTTGACGTTATTCTGGAGTGGTAAGGATATATAGCAAGACCTCGTTTGCAAAGAAAGGTTTTTATTAAATTTATTCCGGAGCAAATGTTATAAATAGCAACATCTCAATTGCATTCTTTTCTCTTGACGTTATTCTGGAGTGGTAAGGATATATAGCAAGACCTCGTTTGCAAAGAAAGGTTTTTATTAAATTTATTCCGGAGCAAATGTTATAAATAGCAACATCTCAATTGCATTCTTTTCTCTTGACGTTATTCTGGAGTGATAAGGATATATAGCAAGACCTCGTTTGCAAAGAAAGGTTTTTATTAAATTTATTCCGGAGCAAATGTTATAAATAGCAACATCTCAATTGCATTCTTTTCTCTTGACGTTATTCTGGAGTGATACAGATATATAGCAAGACCTCGTTTGCAAAGAAAGGTTTTTATTAAATTTATTCCGGAGCAAATGTTATAAATAGCAACATCTCAATTGCATTCTTTTCTCTTGACGTTATTCTGGAGTGGTAAGGATATATAGCAAGACCTCGTTTGCAAAGAAAGGTTTTTATTAAATTTATTCCGGAGCAAATGTTATAAATAGCAACATCTCAATTGCATTCTTTTCTCTTGACGTTATTCTGGAGTGATACAGATATATAGCAAGACCTCGTTTGCAAAGAAAGGTTTTTATTAAATTTATTCCGGAGCAAATGTTATAAATAGCAACATCTCAATTGCATTCTTTTCTCTTGACGTTATTCTGGAGTGATACGGATATATAGCAAGACCTCGTTTGCAAAGAAAGGTTTTTATTAAATTTATTCCGGAGCAAATGTTATAAATAGCAACATCTCAATTGCATTCTTTTCTCTTGACGTTATTCTGGAGTGATACGGATATATAGCAAGCCCTCGTTTGCAAAGAAAGGTTTTTATTAAATTTATTCCGGAGCAAATGTTATAAATAGCAACATCTCAATTGCATTCTTTTCTCTTGACGTTATTCTGGAGTGATACGGATATATAGCAAGCCCTCGTTTGCAAAGAAAGGTTTTTATTAAATTTATTCCGGAGCAAATGTTATAAATAGCAACATCTCAATTGCATTCTTTTCTCTTGACGTTATTCTGGAGTGATACGGATATATAGCAAGACCTCGTTTGCAAAGAAAGGTTTTTATTAAATTTATTCCGGAGCAAATGTTATAAATAGCAACATCTCAGTTGCATTCTTTTCTCTTGACGTTATTCTGGAGTGATACAGATATATAGCAAGACCTCGTTTGCAAAGAAAGGTTTTTATTAAATTTATTCCGGAGCAAATGTTATAAATAGCAACATCTCAATTGCATTCTTTTCTCTTGACGTTATTCTGGAGTGGTAAGGATATATAGCAAGACCTCGTTTGCAAAGAAAGGTTTTTATTAAATTTATTCCGGAGCAAATGTTATAAATAGCAACATCTCAATTGCATTCTTTTCTCTTGACGTTATTCTGGAGTGATACGGATATATAGCAAGCCCTCGTTTGCAAAGAAAGGTTTTTATTAAATTTATTCCGGAGCAAATGTTATAAATAGCAACATCTCAATTGCATTCTTTTCTCTTGACGTTATTCTGGAGTGATACGGATATATAGCAAGCCCTCGTTTGCAAAGAAAGGTTTTTATTAAATTTATTCCGGAGCAAATGTTATAAATAGCAACATCTCAATTGCATTCTTTTCTCTTGACGTTATTCTGGAGTGATACGGATATATAGCAAGACCTCGTTTGCAAAGAAAGGTTTTTATTAAATTTATTCCGGAGCAAATGTTATAAATAGCAACATCTCAATTGCATTCTTTTCTCTTGACGTTATTCTGGAGTGATACGGATATATAGCAAGCCCTCGTTTGCAAAGAAAGGTTTTTATTAAATTTATTCCGGAGCAAATGTTATAAATAGCAACATCTCAATTGCATTCTTTTCTCTTGACGTTATTCTGGAGTGATACGGATATATAGCAAGCCCTCGTTTGCAAAGAAAGGTTTTTAATGAATTTATTCCGGAGCAAATGATATAAATAGCAACATCTCAATTGCATTCTTTTCTCTTGTCGTTATTCTGGAGTGATACGGATATATAGCAAGACCTCGTTTGCAAAGAAAGGTTTTTATTAAATTTATTCCGGAGCAAATGTTATAAATAGCAACATCTCAGTTGCATTCTTTTCTCTTGACGTTATTCTGGAGTGATACAGATATATAGCAAGACCTCGTTTGCAAAGAAAGGTTTTTATTAAATTTATTCCGGAGCAAATGTTATAAATAGCAACATCTCAATTGCATTCTTTTCTCTTGACGTTATTCTGGAGTGGTAAGGATATATAGCAAGACCTCGTTTGCAAAGAAAGGTTTTTATTAAATTTATTCCGGAGCAAATGTTATAAATAGCAACATCTCAGTTGCATTCTTTTCTCTTGACGTTATTCTGGAGTGATAAGGGTATATAGCAAGACCTTGTTTGCAATACGTTTTATTCACGTTTTTTCCGGAGTATTCCTTATAAATATCATCAACATTTTTAATTAAAGTTTTTATTACCTCTATTCTGAAGTAATTGGTATAGAGAAATAGCATGATTTCGTTTGCAATCGTTAGTGTTACCGTTATTCTTGATAAATGGTTTTAGATAGAATGAACTCGTTGCAATTCTATATATAGGGAGTATTAAAATAATGAGATAGAAATATTGAGAATTTTTTCCTACAAAGAACTTTAAAATGTTTTTCCTCTGCTGTGCATTGATCCTTTGCTGTAGAAAAATCCTTTGCTGTGCATTTACGTACTCTGCATAAAACAGTAAAATCCAAATCTATTACTGTATGTGTTAACAATAATGATTACTAACATAGAATCCAATACCAGTTGTGTAGCCAAATAATATCAGCTTTTCAATGTTATTAAAAAATAAAACCATCTTACTTTAGTGAAACCGTATTTACCAAATAAAATTATATTTAAAGTGTATCAGCAAAATAACAACCTGCTAAACAAACAACACTGGTTATTGTAAAGCAAAATTACCGCCTGCGTAACCACAACAACGCTGAATCCTGCTTTGGCTTTTGTGCAAACAATTGTATTTTTACGGAAGCTAAGTAATTTTAAACATAAATTTGTGTAATGATATGTATATACTGAGATGCTAAACGCAATATTCGTCCTTTATATTTAAGTAAGCACCGGCCAGTTTAAAACACCGGACACCATAACTACTAATCAGTTTGTTATTCTAATCGTTATCTGAAGATGATTGCTTTGCAATTGAAATGTACATTAGGGTTCAAATAAAAGGTTTTCTTTTGGTCGAAGTTTTATCTAAGTAAACTGAAATCACAAATTCTAAGCAATAGAGTGCTCAGTAGTGTATTTAACAAATCACAACAAACCCTTAACGTAATTATTCGTTCGTTACCCTCTGCATGAGCGAAAGTTTTCGTAAATATTTGTAGCAGTGGTTTAAACCTGGTTTAAAAAATAATTCGTGTTGTCATTACAACAATTGATAGTATAATAATTAGGTTTTAAAAATTTTGGAATAAATTTATTATTTTAAATAATTTATATTACAGTAAAATTATATCAACTTTACAACTAAAATATATCTTTTCGGAATGACTCCTAGTGACATAAAAATGGTAGGTTTTTAGTGTTTAGAAAAACCTTTTCCACTACAGAATACCTCAGAAACTACTGAGAAAAGTAGAAGCATTGCTTAAAATAGATCAGATCTAAAGAGCCTGCATAAATAATTACTTAATTAACGTGTGAGTACGTATGCAACATTCCTCACAGGGTTTTAATAGTGAACTTTATTCTACATTTAAATCTGAAATTTAACAGGAATATAAGGAAGGGCTACCAACATTCAAGAGAAATAATATTCATGTGTCTTTATCTATAAAACTGCCACGAATATTTCGTTTATTTCGAAATTGATTATTCGGATACAGTTAATATTGAACAAAGAATTACCTATTTCATTTTGTTCACGCTAAACCAAACAAACCGTCTGGAATACTGCATTTTTCTCACAGTAAATTCGACCCTCCCTTAACTCTTTCTTGTCGTTGGCAATTGGTGTTGATTTAGACTTAGTTTTTAATTATCTTTTCTCGAGTGGGCAACGGAAGCAATCTCACTGCTGTACAGTCTGCTTCAGGATCTACAATTTTTTTACATAAACTAATTATTAAATATTAATAAATTTCTGATTTTAAATTTCTCAATAATTGATTTCTTCCATTTTTGTTTTGTTTGTCTTTAAAGATTTCTTTTATTATAAGAATTATTTTCTTTTTGTTATTACTAACATTTCATTTTGTTTATGTTTTTGTTGAGCATTAACAGTTTATTACACATTGAGGTTAGGTTAGGCTATGTATTTGCAGCGCTCTACATTTACATTGTCTAATCAAGATTTACCGACTGTATGACGTAACAAAATTAAATAAAGATGATAACCGAAGGGTTTAAACTTTGGCTATGAATTACGCCATGAAGATAGTAAATAGTGACGTTTTACTGGATTATTTTAGATTTACCTATACACGAGTTATTTCAGTAAGACAAACACAAGGGGCGTGTGTGTGTGTGCGTGTGTGTGTGTATGTGCGTGTGTGTGTGTGCGTGTGTGTTTGTGTGCGTGTGTGTGTGTGTGCGTGTGTGTGTGCGTGTGTGTTTGTGTGCGTGTGTGTGTGTGTGTGTGTGTTAGTAATTAAAAATAGGCAAAAAAAAGACATTATTTACAATAACGGCAAATTGAAAAAAACTTTCTTTTCACTTGGGGATGTATTTCCCTTAATAACACTACTAAACAATAATACGCTTTGATCAATATAGTCACAGCCCCAGATGAAACTTAAGATGATCTGTATTTTTAGGTGGTTTTTCGAATTTACGTAAAATTTATGTATTTATTTTGCAATCATTTGGTCTCTTAAAAAATTTCTGCATATGGAAATGTCGAATGGTCCTTATTAGTTAGCTATTTGTTTTTTTTTTTTTTTAATCGTTTAAGAATATATGACAACCTACAATTTGTTGAATTCAAATGGTGTAATTTTTCAATTTAGAATTATACTTTGAAATAAATTCTATATCAGTATAAGATTATTTAATTTTCAATACCCACACAGGTAAACACTTTTTTTTAAAGCTTAAGCTCTTTGGCATGTTAATTTTTTACACCGATGTCTTCCATTGTCATTGAAAGATTTAGTATTTTATTACCATTTCAAATGTAATAATTATTATTTTAGAGTTTAAATATATTTCATTTGCTTGTAATATTTAGATACACAATATTATTGTCTTACTAAAATTTATCGGAAATATCTAAGGTTACCTTCTGCAACTTCACAACCTCTATATAAGCTATGTAATCTTGTACAAATTTGAAATCGTTAATAAAGTACTTTTGATTCATCCTCTCAAGTTCAAATGCATTTTTTTAAACTTTTAGTGGATGCTACTTGATTTTAAAGTAGTTTTGTTTATAATATTTAATCAATAATTATGTTTAATGAATTGATTTTACTTTTATATGGGAGAAAGATTTTTCTCATTAAAGGCCAGGTACATACAACATTGTTATTTCGTCCCATTTGGCTTAAATGAGTTATAACTTATGATATAAAAAAAACAGCCGATTCTATGTTATAGGTTATGTGGTAGAACAGCTGTTGTAACGGATAGATTATGTTACTTTATTTATATTAATTGTGAATACTTAATAGAAAGTAACTCAGGAAATTCTACTCATAGCATGGATAGGAAAAGGTTTCATACGTTACATGGACCTGAATGTCCATCTTCTCTTGTTTGTAGTAATTGTGTCACTCGTTCGTTTTGTCATCGAGTTTATCTTAAGATAAGAGTTGCTTAGAAAGAGAAGAACGTGATGGAAGAGGGCCATGAAAACGCTGTAATCCACATTGCTTAAGGACAATCAACTGGTGTGTAATACTAAAAGCGGATGTGTAGACAATGAAGTGTTTACCATGAGGGTAGGGGGTAAGAAGGGGTGTGTGTAGTGGCATTCAAGCACTCTTCAAAGAGAAGCGACTTGAGGAGACCCTTTCGCGACGACTAACTGTTGCTGACTCGCATTCTTGATGACACGTCGCCGCGACAGTCATTCACGAAAATATACAGCGCGTCTCATGTTAAAATCTCTAAGCTCTCTTAGAATGTGTGTATGTGTGTGTGTGTGTGTGTGTGTGTGTGTGTGTGTGTGTGTGTGTGTTTGTTTGTGTGTGTGTGTGTGTTTGTGTGTGTGTTTGTGTGTGTGTGTGTGTGTGTGTGTGTTTGTGTGTGTGTGTGTGTTTGTGTGTGTGTGTGTGTGTGTGTGTGTGTGTGTGTGTGTATTGTGTGTGTGTTGTGTGTGTGTGTGTGTGTGTGTGTTGTGTGTGTGTGTCCGTATGTGTGTGTATGTATGTGTGTTGTGTGTGTGTGTGTGTCCGTATGTGTGTGTGTGTGTGTATGTGTATTGTGTGTGTGTGTGTGTGTGTGTGTATGTGTGTGTGTGTGTGTGTGTGTGTGTGTATGTGTGTGTGTGTTTGTGTGTGCCTGCCTGCCTAGCATTTTCCAGCTACAGGGTCTCATATACAAATTTGATAAAATGCATGGTAATATAAAATACATTACTACCTATGACATAGTATGGATAAGACTTTTTAAATGTGTTATGTATTAGAAGGAATTGTGTTGAATTAAAAACAAAATTACTTGATGTATTTATTAGCAAACATTGTAGAAACACCACAAACCAGTCTGTTCTAGCACACAGTGTAGGCACCTTATCGCACCAGGCGACGGTTTTGATTAGCTGACAGACCCCTACCGTGTGTCCCCTCTCGTCCCTTTCACCCACGAGCTCACTGCCCACACACTGGCTTATTCTCTATACCTTTCTACCATTTTAGTCTTTTAGCAGTCTTTTCATTGCCCAATTATTAAATTTCTGTTTTGTGTTCAGTTTTAGTTCAATATAACAGTATTGTGTTGTCAGCTTCAATGGTATATATATTTGTACACACACACACACACACACACACACACACACACACATGGACATACACACTCACGCGTACACATACACACACACACACACACACACAACACACACACACACACACACACACACACACACACACACACACACACACACACACACACACACACACACACACATATATATATATATATATATATATATATATATATAATTGTATAATTGTATATATTGTATAATTGTATTAAAAAATTTAGAAACAAGAACGTACCTACTTATAAGGTCTCTAGCTTTTTCACTGCTACATTGCTAGCTTTATCAAACACTTTATGTTTTTTACACAGCCTCTTAAATACTAAGTACCACTTGCAGAAAGTTTGAAGTAAGTCCCAGTAATGCCAACTAAAGTGAACTAAATGTCTCTGTTAGTATATAAATTATCAAAAACGTTTACTATAGTAATGATGTTGATCTAATCTGGATTAGTTTCGCTATATTAGTTCTTTATTAGTATTATGTTTATATATGTTCTTGGAAGCCATAATATTTATTATATATATATAATGTAGGTTAACACAAGGTTTATTACAGGTGATAGGGCATTTATTAAAATAACAGACAAGTTAATAAGATGAATAATAAAAACCAGATTTAAAAAAAGACTACCAACACCGTTTAGTTTAAAAGACTTAGAAACATGAAGTTCTATAACTGAAGTTAAACTACTTCGTAATTCCAAAACCAATATGAATTGCGATAAAACCATTATATACACTTTAATAAATTTTCAAAATGTAATTTTCCAGTAGCTGCAGAATTCAGCTAAGGAAGGCCGCAGCAACTGTATTCTGCCCTCGTCCGCTTCACTAGCGCTGACCATACAGAGGCCGGCCGCTCTGATAATGGCTTATATTATTAAACACCCCGGAGCCAAACACAAAGCCACTTTACTCGCTTCTGACTTTCTATTCTAGTTTCCTGTTTAAACATTGTATTCGAGAATTGAAGAGCATTGGACGCGCTCTTCGGAAGAGGTCATTGAACCGTGTCTTATACCTAAGTTAATTCAAAGCAAGTTCTGTTTAGTGTATTATTCTAAAATATTATCTCAGCGAAAATAAAAACACTTGGTATAACTACACTGTGTTTATATAACATTTGGTTCTAACAACAAAACCTATGAATATTTTCCTTTGTAGACGCGTTTCGGATTTACTCCACTTTTGAAACTTGAATAGTTCTCCTTAAGAAGTAAACGTAACCATTCCGAAACGCGTAAAAAAAAATATTATAATCTTAAGAAATTCAGAAATATTCATTCGTATTCTAGGTTAAACAAATATTCATTGCTGAAATTCAAATAAGTATATTAAGAATTGTAACCTATTAAAATAAATAATAAAATCTAAAATAAATATTTTGTATTTAAGATAAAGTAATTATATATTTTATAGGCATAATAGACGTGATATAAACAAATAGTAATAGCGTTTTAAAAACCACACAATGACAAACAAAAATTTCCCATTTCACACATTTTTAATTATCGAAATTGTGACAATTTGTTTTTAGGAAAATAAAATTTGATACCAGGTCAAAATGCTTCGACATTATTCACTAAATCAGGCCAAATCTTCGTTTTACATTTATATTTGGTAATAAAGGCGTTGAATCTCTACTAAAGATTAAAGAATAAAGAAAGAAAAGAAGATTTTAAATAACTCAATGTGTTTTGTTTATTACTACTTTCTTATATAAATCGTGTAATATGTCAGGCTTATGAAAGATTCGGAGATGCCGGTCAACTCTTCACCACTACATTTATTCACGTACAATCTATTTAGACCTGGACTTATTATAGTTAAAGATAATGTTTGTACTCGTGGAATATCATTCGCTGACGTATTTCTAGCGGAAACACAACTTTACATTGTGAATGTGTAATTTTGGTCGTTAATTTATAATTAAAATGTGAAAATTAATTTTCGACAGGAAATGAATTGAAATTGAATGCAAAAGCTATTCTGTGGTGACGACAATTCTATTCAAGCTATGTAACATATTCTATCAACTGGTTACATCAAGAGCCTATTTATTTTAATATTGCTAATATTAAACAATAAAGAAAGAAAACGTGTTCAATTGACGCTATAAAATCAGTTCCCCGATGTTGCAACAATAATATTACGTATTTAAAAGCAATAGGTATCAGAATGCTTCTCCGAACATCCACTACTTTTAGTTAATATAGGTTTCATTTGTACAATTACTAGCATGTTTAGAGGTAGAAATGATTTACTTCATAAAAACTATTCTTTTCATATTTCTTAACATACACACACACACACACACACACACACACACACGCACACACACACACACACACACACACACACACACACACGAACAAAAACACACACACACCGACTAACAAAAACACACAGACACACACACACACACACAGACACACACACACCGACTATCAAACACACACACACACACACCGACTAACAAAAACACACACACACGCGCACACACACACACACACACACACACACACACACACACACACACACACACACACACACACACACATACACCGACTAACAAACAAACACACACACACACACATACACCGACTCAAACACCGACTAACAAACACACTCACACACACACACCGACTCACAAACACATACACACACACACACCGACACACCTATTAAGAAACACACACCGAATAACAAACACACACACACACACAGCGACTCTCAAACACACACACACACCGTCTAACAAACAAACACACACACACACACATACACCGACTCACACACACACCGACTAACAAACACACTCACACACACACCGACTCACAAACACATACACACACACACCGACACACCGATTAAGAAACACACACACCGACTTACAAACACACACACACACGCACACCGAATAACAAACACACACACAGCGACTCTCAAACACACACACACACATACACACACACACACACACACACACATACACACACACATACACACACACGTATACACACACACACACACACACACACACACACACACACACACACACACACACACACACACACACACACACACACACACACGTTGGCGAAAAGCTATAAATAATATATAATTTAAAACTATTCTTGTATTTGAAATTTTGAATATTCTTATTCATTATCTATATTACGGGAAAACTTATCACCATACTTAACACATATATATATATATATATGTGTATATATATATATATATATATATATATGTGTATATATATATATATATATATATATATATATATATATATATATATTTATATATTTACACCTATCATATATTTATACACATGTATACATACATTTTTTTTTTTTTTTTTTAACTTGGGAGCGGGCAATTCATTTTTTGAATTGCCCGAAGCACTGCTACCTTAAGGTATATTGTACTTACCTCCCTGATCTAGTCATATAACCCCTTCCCTCTTACCACGTTTAGGAGTTTCCTGACTAGAGTTTTACCTTCAGCATCCACCAAAGCCGTTCCATCACCAAAGAGGTTGAAGCGCCTCTCAGCAAGTACT
>JBAIZL010000021.1:271164-301164 GCA_036971475.1 Prosapia bicincta | reverse complement strand
TACTACAAAATTATTTTAAAGTCAAGGAATGTGAATCCTCATTTATACTATTCTCTTCATGTATTAAAAACTGTATTTTTATAAAAGTTCCAGTTTTTGAGTTGTACATCTCGAGGTTTTTGTATAGGCCTAAATTACACTTTTTTGTATTAACTTGGCAAAAACTGAGTAAACAGTGGTTTTTTGCCAAGTTAATACTAATAAAGGAAATTGTTTTGTTAAAATGTAATTTCCCTAACAATTGGTAAGGTCAAGTTATTACACAGTTCCTGACTATTTTTAAATTCCTTATATAGCTCACACTCTCCTGATACATATCTTGTAGACATTTAAGGCTAATACAGTTTGTATCAAATATTTATTCAATAATTAGTTTATAAAAAATTAATGGTCTAGGTTTGATTCGATCTGAGTACCTTCATGTTTAAATTGTAGCTTTTTGACACTGAACCAACTTCCACACATCTAGACTCATATACCTCAAAAACGTATATGAATTTTGTTTTGCCCCATCTGATTGTGATGGATACCTCCATTGTACAAACCTAAATTGTTGCCATTTTAACCATGCAATATCATAAATTTTATACAATGAAAAACATTGTTCAAAACAAAGAATAAAATGAACGAACCAACTTGAACGATCTTGCTTCACACATGGACAATGCGATAGGTAAGCGAAAAGAAATTACAACACAATGAAAGCAATAAAAAAAGGAAGCGAAAAAACAGTAGCAAACAAAAATATTAGTCCAGCGCAATACATAAAAAGGAAAATGGAAAATTGCAAGGAAATTCGCTTTCTATTTTGCCACTTAATATTGTTATTCTGACATACGTATACACATATTTATATTAGTTGTAATTATAAAACTAAAAGAAACTAAAATAAACTTATTCTTTGTAGATTGGAGTAGGAAGTGACTATAAGAAACATTTATCTCACTTGTTTATTACGGCATTTTTAGAACGACACCAGAAAATCGCTTCCATGTAGTGAAACTTTCCTTTTCCATAGGAAATATCCCTTTTTGTAAGGGAATTTCTGTTCACGCCAACCTAATAATGACGTCACCATTAGTACAATATACCGTAACTGTAAGGTGGAAACCATTTCTTTTCGAAATATGGCAAATGTTTCTACCCTAGTCAACTAAAATCAAAACTATTTCCATAGTACATATTACGGATACGTGCAGAGACTAGTATTGCTAAAAATTGCAAGGAAATTCGCTTTCTATTTTGCCACTTAATATTGTTATTCTGACATACGTATACACATATTTATATTAGTTGTAATTATAAAACTAAAAATTGTGTTTACAAGTGTTTATAATTTTTCAGGTTATATTTTGTCGTTGAGTAATTGACTGTGAGTAGATGTTCAGGTTTACTCACTGTAGCAGTATCCCTAGAAAGCTCATTGTTATTCGCTTATTTAAAGGCTAAGGTTTATCTAATAGACGATATTGAAACGTGTCCTATGCCTGTGCCTTTGTACCTTAAACACTTTTAAAGGGTTTCCACACTGTAGGCCTATTTATATAATGATAGTACGCAAAATATGCCTTAAAAGGATCTATAGAAATAAAGAATTGCAATGATTTTAAGAATATAGTATTATTATAAACGATTTATTAAATTTTTCAACCTAATGCTAAAAGCGAAAATTCCTAATGAAGATCTACGTGAGATATAAGTGACAATTTTAATAGCACTGAAATATGAATAAAGGAAAGTATCATTTAGAAACATTAACTCTTGCACAATGAAATATCTATTTTAATAATTGACAAACTTTATTTCATTTTGAAATTACGAGTAAATCCTTCTTTAACAAACTATTTTCCAGATACAATACTATCTTACGAAACCTTAAAACATTTCTTTTTTATTCCTTCTATTTATTCACACTCTCCTTGCATATGTTTATGTATCTTGTAAAAATTTTCAATTGTTAATACAATTATTTTTATTCATTCACTAAATTTCAAATAAATTTTTTTAAACTCGTAGTGGGTGACACGTGATGTTAATACAGTTTTTTTCCAAACATTAGTCCCTTAGTTAAATGTAATTAATTATTTTTATAATTAATTTCGCTTTATATTTTGCCCCTTAATATTGTGATTCTGTCATATGTGTTTACATATTTATATTAGTTGTAATTATTTAACTAAAAGTACTAAAATAAAATTTTTGTTGGTAAAAATAAAGTAGTAATTTACTTTACTAATGTTTTTTTATAAAACTACTTGTTTCTTTGAAAGTTGATACTTCATTAACACCCACTGTGTAAACGATGCTTCTTAAGATATGTATTTATCTTTAACGGCTGATTCCTAAAATACGCCTTCCCTAAGGGCTGTTAGGGAACTATGTTCCTGTAAAGGGGAGTTTTTGATGGCTGGGTCTTGAGATACACCTTTTTGTTAATCTTTCTTCATGAGTAGTTTTCTCTAGCGAAAGAAATAATTTACTTCGCTCTTCCAGTGTAACCGCTTTCATTAAATCTTCTATTTTCTCACTATTCTGAATGTGCATTCAATTCGTGGCTGAGAAATTTAACTGGAAAGCTTTTTTAATATCACAAAACTCAATATGACTTGTTAAAAATTAATATTTTTGTTATGTAAAATCGTAATAATTTAATGATAAAACATGGCAGTTATTAATAAAAGCTGTTTTCCTTTTCACATTAAAATGCAATTTACTTAAAAATTTACACATTTCACAAAATGACAAATTTGATTACATTAAATGTCATCGGATTTCTGTTGTCTCTACAAATAGTTTATTTTTCACTTTATATCTCTCCGGCCTTTTATCTATTACAACACATTGTATAATATACCTAGATAGTTATTTCTAAGTGAAATTTACCTAGCTAAGCACATTTTTCGTAGAGGATGGTATTCAAGCACATAGTTAAACGGCATGGCATTGTTATGCGGGCGAATGTTCTAGGTGCTCCTTGCAGAGACGGTCGCATATTTCTTTTGGCGCATTGGGATCGCCTCTGATGTGCAAAATGCTATTTTTAAACGCGGTAGTAATATTTACAACGACATAAAGAGGTGTAAAAAAGGGTCAGCGACATCGGTGCACTGGGCGCCTAGCTGCACTTCCAAGGAAGTGAGTGGGGAAACGCTATTTTTGGCTTCCACAGTTTATTAAACGATTCATCTTGTGCATGAAGCCGGTTTAGGGTTAGTAGGGCTTGCGACGGGAGGGGATTTCGGAACGGCTTGACCTACTTTGCTGATCTCGTCTAAAGATTCTTATTGTCCTTTTGGGGGAACGTCGAGTAAGGTGGTAGATACGTATAGATATGTAGATATGTATAGGTGTAGATACGTATAGATATGTAGATATGTATAGGTGTAGATACGTTCTTCCACCTACAAAACATCTAAACATCAATTTATATTTTACCGATTACATTCACCTTATACAGTTGTACATTCACCTTATACAGTTGTACATTCACCTTATACAGTTGTACATTCACTTTATACAATTGTACATTCACCTTATACAGTTGTACATTCACCTTATACAGTTGTACATTCACCTTATACAGTTGTACATTCACTTTATATAGTTGTACATTCACCTTATACAGTTGTACATTCACCTTATACAGTTGTACATTCACCTTATACAGTTGTACTTTCACCTTATACAGTTGTACATTCACCTTATACAGTTGTACATTCACCTTATACAGTTGTACATTCACCTTATACAGTTGTACATTCACCTTATACAGTTGTACATTCACCTTATACAGTTGTACATTCACCTTATAGCCCAAACAAAATATGTTGTATTTATTCCTTCTTAGATCAACAAAGACAAATGTTATTGTAACTTTTTTGTATTAAATAATTACAATTAATATAAATAAAATAACATAGGCAGTTGAGGTATGCGTTAAAACAGCTGCTCTACCACAGAACCTATAACTTAAAATCAAGTGTTTTATGAAATCATAATATGCTATCACTTACTTCAAGTCAAATGGGACGAAATAACTATATTGCATACCTTGGTCCTTTTGTGAAAAGTTTTTCTCTCATATAAAACTAAAATTAATTCATTCAATTGAATTAATGAAGTCATATTTGAAAAAAAAAACTATAATAAAATCAAGTACCATCTGTTACAAGTTTCAAAAAATGTATTTGAACTTGAGTGGATGAATAAAAAGTATTTTACTAACGATAGAAAATCAAACAAGATGTATTGGGAGAGTGAGAACAGATAGAAGGAATTGAATAAAGTATCGTCAAGCATATAGTGTGTACAGTAAAATTTTAGTGATTGCTAGACCCATTATGATCGTCATACTGTTTGAAATCAAAGTTAAGAGAATCAGTGGCAAAAGTGTTTGAGCTATTCGGTTGGAAACAATCTGAAGATTTCTAATTTTAATGAAAATATTAGGGAGCTAGTAAAAGTACTTTTTAACAATGGAAAGAAATAGTTTTTGACTCCACGAGCCTTGTTCACATTTTGTTAGTCTGATAAAGACGCCTCAGACAATTCATAACCTCTGGCATGTTAATGTGAAATTTTTATATTTTTCTATACACCATCTAAACACATAGTACAATATTTTGGACATTTAAAAAATATTTGGAGCCCACTTTTATTCCCTTCGTGTCTGTTTTTGAAGCTTTGCATGAAGAAATATACTAGTAACAAACTGTTAGAATACACTTTAAATTCATATTAACTAAACATTTTTTAAATAAATCGACCACCTTTTCTGTATTTCATTACACAGATCTTTTTGAAGCGAAAACTTCTTAATACACTTTAGGGTAGGAGGAACAGCATTCATGTCTCTCCTTCCGAAGATGAAGGTTCCAAATATATCGCTTGCTAAAAAGTCGATTATTGCTAACAGCTGTTTTAGTTTTCTCTTATAGGTTATTTGGAGGTTATTTTTAAATAACTTTAACAAATTTGTTACTTTTCAGAACCCCGCATTTTTTTGTCCAATAAAACGAAAAGGTACAATTTCATGCAACTGCTGTATTTACTACTAGTAGGTTACATTATTTTCTGCATTAAATAAATTATCTATTAAGTAATTTTAATCCAATACTCTGTATAAAAAGGATGGAGAAAAATGATTTTCAAAAACAGTTATCCGTTTGCTTTTACGTCATTTTATTAACGCTTAATTCATATGGCAGTGATTATTTTAAATATTGTGAGTTAAATATATGTACTTAATACTGACTAGATAAAGTAGGCTGTGGACAACACTTTGTAGGTTATGTTAGCCTAATTCAATTTATAAATACGTAGGAGCACAGTAGACTAATTAATATTATTATCATAACTATTTGTAACTGAAATGTACAAAACGGTTGTGTAACTATTTTGTAGCAAAGAGTTTTGTGTAATTATTGTTTATTCGATTTATAAATGACGAGATTTATTCAACTATGTCTAATAATCGTAAACATATATAGGATATAATAAAAAATGTAACATATAGGAGCGACAATCGATATCGATTTTTACAAAAAATGTTATATTTTCCATAGAAATAATATACTTCCTACTTCATTTGCTAGACACCACCTGCGTCATTTTTAAGGTATTCTGAAATATTTATGAGTATAGTGATTCTACAATTTTGAAATTTTTTATGATAATTATAATAGAAAAAAGTTATTTAGTAACAATTGTGTATAAAGTAAAATAAAATAAACAAAATATAATAATAATAAAATGATGTATTCATCTCTATACTTAAAAATTATATTTGTATTATTTATATAAACCAATTTAAATAAATATTTTATTATAAGATAATAGCCTACTTACCAAAGTTTCTGCTTAATATGATATTTTGTTAGATATGTTATTAAAATAATATATTTTGAACAATTATTTCAAAAGAAGTGATTTTAAGTGTCGAAAAACATAAATAGCAATAAAACTTATGAAGCACAACTCTACTTTTAAAACACACATTTTACCAAGTAATTCGTCACGAATGTCGCACTATGGAGTACTTCAATGCTATACAACTATAAAAAGATGCAGCTTCAAAGTACACGTTAGGATAGTTTTAGTTATACGTGAAATAAAATTCCTAATGTCCTCTGAAATTCAAACAAGGTCTCGGTTATTTAAAAACCGTACTTTAGGGTTACCTTGAACAGAATTTGCAGCATATAAGTGTTGGGTTTTGTTTCAATGTCATCAGAGCCAGCAGCTTAAAGAGCGTTACTCTACTCTCCCTTCCTCCCGCTCTCTCTCTCTCCCTCCTTTAACTTTATAATTTCCCTATATAATTATGTCTAATTGTACAGTTTAAGAGGCGTTGCGCCATTATGATGACGGTTGCAATAGATAGTCTATATCGGCATGGTTACTTCAATTCTTATAACAAAAACAATTGTCTTCTGTTATAAACAATAATATATTTGTTTACTTGTTGAAACAGAAAACATCACTGGCATTTCCCTCTAGACATTGAACAGAGTGTCACACAAGGGCTGACTAGCCTGTCGATATCCCCTGTCAAAGAGCGACGTGTCCTGTATACGCTCGATCACACCTTGGACATTTCACGGTTGCTAACCTTCAAACTACTGAAGGTCTGACCTCATAGTCTAGGCTTTGTTGTTTTACCACATCTTTGCGAAGTGTACGGTTGTTACAACTTACAAATACGAATAAGAATTACATTTTCAAAATTAGGAGTTGTAAAAAATTTTAAATATTTATTTTTAAGCCCTTAAATTAAAAAGTGCTAAAATAATGATAGGTTATTATTTATTTGCACTTTCAATTACAGGCTTCGCTGCTTTTGTCAAAGTTATTATAGCTCATAGTTGTGTTAAAATAGCATTATAACCCGGATTTTCTATTTGAAGGCTCATAAACGCGTCTTTTTAACACTCTTAAAAATGCCTAAACTTTAAAACCTTTGGTTTAATCTGCACTTTTTACTTCGAGTAGCTATAGTCTATAGAAACAGGGAATGTCTTGATACTTCGCCAGGCGCCGATACGGGGTCTTATTATAGCAGCTTCCTGAGGATATTGCAAAGTAACTCCTGTACCAGGGGGTTGTATGTTTCCATCCCTTACCTACCCTTCATAGCTATACACCTGATTGCCTAAAAACCTTTAGAAAATTTCTTATATTATAAGTGTTACTTTAATTTTTAGTGTAGTGATAGTCTTACTGTAGTGAAAAACTTAAAGTTTTATTATTATTTTTTGATTCCATCTCACTCAAGTTACCATGTTTTCACTAAAACACTAGTAGATGTATTATTATGTTACACTTGCTTATAATAGCACTTACGTTTTTTATAATTGAGAACGGCCGTTTGTTAGTTTAGACAATGGGACACACCTCCCGACACGACAGTTTTTAATAATAAAAAAAGGTAAGTGCTACTAATGGTGTTTGTAACTTTCGGGATATCTTAGGCACAGTACTTGTTTCTGTGAATTCTTTCTCTAGTATATGAATGATTGAAGGCTTCATGTGAAACTACGTCACGTGACAGAAATATTTCTTGCTACACCACGACAAATCTCAATGGGTAGTTAGTCTAAGTCACTATCTTTAAATTTATAAGTAACTAGGTTTAAAACGTAGATAAAGGAGTGGGAGACATTCCCATAGTGAACCATTCCTTATACTCTCGTAATATGCTAAAATAATGTAATGGTATGAGGTTTTGTAACTCTATTAAAGGAAATGATCAACTCTCGACCAACGAGTGAAAGCAAGACGAAGTGGAAAGCTTAAGTAAATTACCAAGATATGAAACTTTTAGGTTTGCATTTTTATTTCCATTACCTCAATATAAACATATTGCTGCAATGTTTCTCCTGTCTATTTACACGAATAAATTATCGTGTCTCTGTATGTGTGTATGTGTGTGTGTGTGTGTGTGTGTGTGTGTGTGTGTGTGTGTGTGTGTGTGTGTATGCTTGTGTGTGTGTGTTTCTGTGTGTGTGTGTGTTTCAAGTGTGTGTGTGTGTGTCTGTCTGTGTGTGTGTGTATGCTTGTGTTTGTGTGTCTGTGTGTGTATGCTTGTGTGTGTGTGTGTGTGTGTGTCTGTGTGTGTATGCTTGTGTGTGTGTGTGTGTGTGTTTCTGTGTGTGTGTGTGTGTGTGTTTCGAGTGTGTGTGTGTGTGTTTCGAGTGTGTGTGTGTGTGTGTGTGTATCTATCTAGCTCCCTCTCTCTCTCTCTCTCTAATCTCATCTAGCATTGACTTGCTCTTCAACTGTTGTTGGGTTCACCTCATCAGTGCTAGATGAGATTCTAGCGAAACGTCGGAACTGCGATTTTATGCACTGCAGAATGAACGGATGTCTCCAGATAATAACTATTCATCATATTTTTTAATTCTTGAAGGAATACGTATCAGCATATATATATATATATATATATATATATATATATATATATATATATGTGTGTGTGTGTGTGTGTGTGTGTGTGTGTGTGTGTGTGTGTGTGTGTGTGTCTGTGTGTGTATGCTTGTGTGTGTGTGTGTGTGTGTGTGTGTGTGTGTGTTTCTGTGTGTGTGTGTGTGTGTGTGTGTATGCTTGTGTGTGTGTGTGTGTGTGTGTGTTTCTGTGTGTGTGTGTGTGTGTTTCGAGTGTGTGTGTGTGTATCTCTCTAGCTCCCTCTCTCTCTCTCTAATCTCATCTAGCATTGACTTGCTCTTCAACTGTTGTTGGGTTCACCTCATCAGTGCTAGATGAGATTCTAGCGAAACGTCGGAACTGCGATTTTATGCAGAATGAACGGATGTCTCCAGATAATAACTATTCATCATATTTTTTAATTCTTGAAGGAATACGTATCAGCATATATATATATATATATATATATATATATATATATATGTGTGTGTGTGTGTGTGTGTGTGTGTGTGTGTATGTGTGTGTGTGTGTGTGTGTGTGTGTGTGTGTGTGTGTGTGTGTGTGTGTGTGTGTATGTGTGTGTGTGTGTGTGTGTGTGTGTGTGTGTGTGTGTGTGTGTGTGTGTGTGTGTGTGTGTGTGTGTGTGTGTGTGTGTGTGTGTGTGTGTGTGTGTGTGTGTGTGTGTGTGTGTGTGTGTGTGTGTAAAAAAACATGTAAGCCTGTTATTTAATTATATTTGGGTCTATTAGACAGATTGGTTTAGTTTTCTGTTGTGTTGATACACCTGTTTATAGAGTATACCGGCACTATTAGATACATCTACCGTTTGTTTTGTTGGATAATTGTTAATGTTTCTTGCGCATTGGTGTATAACCTTCAATGATTATTTTTATATTCTAAAACAAAAACAGCAGTAAATTTGTTTAAAAAAGAATATGTTCATAAAATGTTTGACGACATTAAGCCTTTGCTGAAGAAATTCCACTTGGTTCAATTGTGATTCGCTATTTTACACTTTTGAAAATAGTTGTGTAAAAACATTAGTAAAAATGTTTGCCTACTCGAAAAATTAGTTAAAATGTTTGTCAAACACACTTGATGTTCTAATAGGCTCAACAATCCGTCTGTCAATTCGGCGATATTAACTTTGTCGCTAAACTGGGTGGCTAGAATTGTTGACATCTTCAAGAATTTGTTCCACCATAGCCCTCTAAGAAACATATATCGTATAACTCTTGTAACCCTTCAAATGAGACATATATTATCTTGAATATGCCATTGTCTATAATTCCATTCTTTAGCGCAATCCTAAGGAAAAGTTCGTTCTTAAATAAAATTTAACTCAATTTACATAATTTTTGTAATATTTAATCTAAATGCACAGAACTTATTAGTGTATTAAGCGTCTGTTATGGATTTCAGTGTACAGACACATTTTGGACAGGCTGGCCAATATGACAAATCGTCGTGTATTGTGTTTTACTAAGTGATTAAATCTTCTTCCTAAATCAAAGATAAACACAAGTGAAAGGTTTTCCCATGTCATTCTAGGAACGAAGTGGTGGCACGTCATAAGTACGGCATTTCCGTTGTACTTATTACTAAGTACAAGATTACCTTAATAACAGTTCCAAGAGATCACAGATAATACCAAGTCAAAGGATATAGTGGTAAGAAAGTAAACGCAACTGTCATGGCTGATTATTACCACCATTAGAGTCGTTTAAAACATTTTTTTAAATTTTTAATTAATTTGTTTATACTCCAGCCTCAAGACAATACCTTCTCAAATACGACTAATGAGGGGAAGTTCCATCCGCTCAAAGTTTCACTACATGTAACGGAATAATCCTTTATTATAACACTCTAGTAATTGTTTTTAAACCAACTCCTTTACAAACTCTCATTTTTCTAAATATATATATATATATATAAACATATGTATATATACGTGTGTGTGTCTTAAATATGGTAATACGTTTTCTTGGTTTATATAAATGAATACATATTTTTCCACTAGTCATCTCCCTTCCACTCAGCAGTACGTGTTACTCTCACGGCATCCTACATCCGCGATTCCCACCTACTTCTCCGCAGTATATTTCCACTAGTCATCTCCCTTCCACTCAGCAGTACGTGTTACTCTCACGGCATCCTACATCTGCGATTCCCACCTACTTCTCCGCAGTAATATTTCCACTAGTCATCTCCCTTCCACTCAGCAGTACGTGTTACTCTCCCGGCATCCTACATCCGCGATTCCCAAATACTTATCCGCAGTAATATTTCCACTAGTCATCTCCCTCCACTCAGCAGTACGTCTTACTCTCACGGCATCCTACATCCGCGATTCCCACCTACTTCTCCGCAGTAATATTTCCACTAGACATCTCCCTCCACTCAGCAGAATGTCTTACTCTCACGGCATCCTACATCTGCGATTCCCACCTACTTCTCTGCAGTAACATTTCCACTAGTCACCTTCCTTCCACTCAGCAGTACGTCTTACTCTCACGGCATCCCACATCCGCGATTCCCACCTACTTCTTCGCAGTATATTTCCACTAGTCATCTCCCTTCCACTCAGCAGTACGTGTTACTCTCCCGGCATCCTACATCCGCGATTCTCACCTACTTCTCCGCAGTAATATTTCCACTAGTCATCACCCTTCCACTCAGCAGTACGTGTTACTCTCCCGGCATCCTACATCCGCGATTCTCACCTACGTCTCCGCAGTAATATTTCCACTAGTCATCTCCCTTCCACTCAGCAGTACGTGTTACTCTCCCGGCATCCTACATCCGCGATTCCCACCTACTTCTCCGCAGTAATATTTCCACTAGTCATCTCCCTTCCACTCAGCAGTACGTGTTACTCTCCCGGCATCCTACATCCGCGATTCTCACCTACGTCTCCGCAGTAATATTTCCACTAGTCATCTCCCTTCCACTCAGCAGTACGTCTTACTCTCACGGCATCCTACATCCGCGATTCTAACCTACTTCTCCGCAGTAATATTTCCACTAGTCATCTCCCTTCCACTCAGCAGTACGTGTTACTCTCCCGGCATCCTACATCCGCGATTCTCACCTACGTCTCCGCAGTAATATTTCCACTAGTCATCTCCCTTCCACTCAGCAGCACGTCTTACTCTCACGGCATCCTACATCCGCGATTCTCACCTACGTCTCCGCAGTAATATTTCCACTAGTCATCTCCCTTCCACTCAGCAGTACGTCTTACTCTCACGGCATCCTACATCCGCGATTCTCACCTACGTCTCCGCAGTAATATTTCCACTAGTCATCTCCCTTCCACTCAGCAGTACGTCTTACTCTCCCGGCATCCTACATCCGCGATTCTCACCTACGTCTCCGCAGTAATATTTCCACTAGTCATCTCCCTTCCACTCAGCAGCACGTCTTACTCTCCCGGCATCCTACATCCGCGATTCCCGCCTACTTCTCCGCAGTAATATTTCCACTGGTCATCTCCCTTCCACTCAGCTACACGTCTTACTCTCACGGCATCCTACATCCGCGATTCCCACCTACTTCTCCGCAGTAATATTTCCACTAGTCATCTCCCTTCCACTCAGCAGTACATCCTACTCTCACGGCATCCCACATCCGCGATTCCCACCTACTTCTCCGCAGTAATATTTCCACTGGTCATCTCCCTTCCACTCAGCAGTACGTCTTACTCTCACGGCATCCTACATCCGCGATTCCTGCCTACTTCTCCGCAGTAATATTTCCACTAGTCATCTCCCTTCCACTCAGCAGCACGTCTTACTCTCACGGCATCCTACATCCGCGATTCCCACCTACTTCTCCGCAGTAATATTTCCACTAGTCATCTCCTTTCCACTCAGCAGTACGTGTTACTCTCACGGCATCCTACATCCGCGATTCTCACCTACTTCTCCGCAGTAATATTTCCACTAGTCATCTCCCTTCCACTCAGCAGCACGTCTTACTCTCACGGCATCCTACTTTCGCGATTCCCACCTACTTCTCCGCAGTAATATTTCCACTAGTCATCTCCCTTCCACTCAGCAGCACGTCTTACTCTCACAGCATCCTACTTTCGCGATTCCCACCTACTTCTCCGCAGTAATATTTCCACTAGTCATCTCCCTTCCACTCAGCAGTACGTCTTACTCTCCCGGCATCCTACATCCGCGATTCCCACCTACTTCTAAGCAGTAATATTTCCACTAGTCATCTCCCTTCCACTCAGCAGCACGTCTTACTCTCACGGCATCCTACATCCGCGATTCCCGCCTACTTCTAAGCAGTAATATTTCCACTAGTCATCTCCCTTCCACTCAGCAGCACGTCTTACTCTCACGGCATCCTACATCCGCGATTCCTGCCTACTTCTCCGCAGTAATATTTCCACTAGTCATCTCCCTTCCACTCAGCAGTACGTCTTACTCTCCCGGCATCCTACATTCGCGATTCCCACCTACTTCTCCGCAGTAATATTTCCACTAGTCATCTCCCTTCCACTCAGCAGCACGTCTTACTCTCATGGCATCCTACATCCGCGATTCCTGCCTACTTCTCCGCAGTAATATTTCCACTAGTCATCTCCCTTCCACTCAGCAGCACGTCTTACTCTCACGGCATCCTACATCCGCGATTCCTGCCTACTTCTCCGCAGTAATATTTCCACTAGTCATCTCCCTCCACTCAGCAGAATGTCTTACTCTCACGGCATCCTACATCCGCGATTCCTGCCTACTTCTCCGCAGTAATATTTCCACTAGTCATCTCCCTTCCACTCAGCAGCACGTCTTACTCTCACGGCATCCTACATTCGCGATTCCCACCTACTTCTCCGCAGTAATATTTCCACTAGTCATCTCCCTTCCACTCAGCACCACGTCTTACTCTCACGGCATCCTACATCCGCGATTCCTGCCTACTTCTCCGCAGTAATATTTCCACTAGTCATCTCCCTCCACTCAGCAGAATGTCTTACTCTCACGGCATCCTACATCCGTGATTCCCACCTACTTCTCCGCAGTAATATTTCCACTAGTCATCTCCCTCCACTCAGCAGAATGTCTTACTCTCACGGCATCCTACATCCGCGATTCCCACCTACTTATCCGCAGTAATATTTCCACTAGTCATCTCCCTCCACTCATCAGTACGTCTTACGCTCACGGCATCCTACATCCGCGATTCCCACCTACTTCTTCGCAGTATATTTCCACTAGTCATCTCCCTTCCACTCAGCAGTACGTGTTACTCTCACGGCATCCTACATCCGCGATTCCCACCTACTTCTCCGCAGTATAATTCCACTAGTCATCTCCCTTCCACTCAGCAGTACGTGTTACTCTCACGGCATCCTACATCCGCGATTCCCACCTACTTCTAAGCAGTAATATTTCCACTAGTCATCTCCCTCCACTCAGCAGAATGTCTTACTCTCACGGCATCCTACATCTGCGATTCCCACCTACTTCTCTGCAGTAACATTTCCACTAGTCATCTTCCTTCCACTCAGCAGTACGTCTTACTCTCACGGCATCCCACATCCGCGATTCCCACCTACTTCTTCGCAGTATATTTCCACTAGTCATCTCCCTTCCACTCAGCAGTACGTGTTACTCTCCCGGCATCCTACATCCGCGATTCTCACCTACGTCTCCGCAGTAATATTTCCACTAGTCATCTCCCTTCCACTCAGCAGAACGTCTTACTCTCACGGCATTTTACATCCGCGATTCCCACCTACTTCTCCGCAGTAATATTTCCACTAGTCATCTCCCTTCCACTCAGCAGCACGTCTTACTCTCACGGCATCCCACATTTGCGATTCCCACCTACTTCTCCGCAGTAATATTTCCACTAGTCATCTCCCTTCCACTCAGCAGTACGTCTTACTCTCACGGCATCCTACTTTCGCGATTCCCAACTACTTCTCCGCAGTAATATTTCCACTAGTCATCTCCCTTTCACTCAGCAGTACGTCTTACTCTCACGGCATCCTACTTTCGCGATTCCCAACTACTTCTCCGCAGTATTATTTCCACTAGTCATCTCCCTTTCACTCAGCAGTACGTCTTACTCTCACGGCATCCTACTTTCGCGATTCCCAACTACTTCTCCGCAGTAATATTTCCACTAGTCATCTCCCTTTCACTCAGCAGTACGTCTTACTCTCACGGCATCCTACTTTCGCGATTCCCACCTACTTCTCCGCAGTAATATTTCCACTAGTCATCTCCCTTCCACTCAGCAGTACGTCTTACTCTCACGGCATCCTACTTTCGCGATTCCCAACTACTTCTCCGCAGTAATATTTCCACTAGTCATCTCCCTTTCACTCAGCAGTACGTCTTACTCTCACGGCATCCTACTTTCGCGATTCCCAACTACTTCTCCGCAGTAATATTTCCACTAGTCATCTCCCTTTCACTCAGCAGTACGTCTTACTCTCACGGCATCCTACTTTCGCGATTCCCACCTACTTCTCCGCAGTAATATTTCCACTAGTCATCTCCCTTTCACTCAGCAGTACGTCTTACTCTCACGGCATCCTACTTTCGCGATTCCCACCTACTTCTCCGCAGTAATATTTCCACTAGTCATCTCCCTTTCACTCAGCAGTACGTCTTACTCTCACGGCATCCTACTTTCGCGATTACCACCTACTTCTCCGCAGTAATATTTCCACTAGTCATCTCCCTTCCACTCAGCAGCACGTCTTACTCTCACGGCATCCTACTTTCGCGATTCCCACCTACTTCTCCGCAGTAATATTTCCACTAGTCATCTCCCTTTCACGCAGCAGTACGTCTTACTCTCACGGCATCCTACTTTCGCGATTCCCACCTACTTCTCCGCAGTAATATTTCCACTAGTCATCTCCCTTCCACTCAGCAGCACGTCTTACTCTCACGGCATCCTACTTTCGCGATTCCCACCTACTTCTCCGCAGTAATATTTCCACTAGTCATCTCCCTTTCACTCAGCAGTACGTCTTACTCTCACGGCATCCTACTTTCGCGATTCCCACCTACTTCTCCGCAGTAATATTTCCACTAGTCATCCCCCTTCCACTCAGCAGCACGTCTTACTCTCACGGCATCCTACTTTCGCGATTCCCACCTACTTCTCCGCAGTAATATTTCCACTAGTCATCTCCCTTTCACTCAGCAGTAAGTCTTACTCTCACGGCATCCTACTTTCGCGAATCCCACCTACTTCTCCGCAGTAATATTTCCACTAGTCATCTCCCTCCACTCAGCAGCACGTCTTACTCTCACGGCATCCTACTTTCGCGATTCCCACCTACTTCTCCGCAGTAATATTTCCACTAGTCATCTCCCTTCCACTCAGCAGCACGTCTTACTCTCACGGCATCCTACTTTCGCGATTCCCACCTACTTCTCCGCAGTAATATTTCCACTAGTCATCTCCCTTCCACTCAGCAGCACGTCTTACGCTCACGGCATCCTACATCCGCGATTCCCACCTACTTCTCTGCAGTAATATTTCCACTAGTCATCTCCCTTTCACTCAGCAGTACGTCTTACTCTCACGGAATCCTACATCCGCGATTCCCACCTACTTCTCTGCAGTAATATTTCCACTAGTCATCTCCCTTCTACTCAGCAGCACGTCTTACTCTCACGGCATCCTACTTTCGCGATTCCCACCTACTTCTCCGCAGTAATATTTCCACTAGTCATCTCCCTTTCACTCAGCAGTACGTCTTACTCTCACGGCATCCTACTTTCGCGATTCCCACCTACTTCTCCGCAGTAATATTTCCACTAGTCATCTCCCTTCCACTCAGCAGCACGTCTTACTCTCACGGCATCCTACTTTCGCGATTCCCACCTACTTCTCCGCAGTAATATTTCCACTAGTCATCTCCCTTTCACTCAGCAGTACGTCTTACTCTCACGGCATCCTACTTTCGCGATTCCCACCTACTTCTCCGCAGTAATATTTCCACTAGTCATCTCCCTTCCACTCAGCAGAATGTCTTACTCTCACGGCATCCTACTTTCGCGATTCCCACCTACTTCTCCGCAGTAATATTTCCACTAGTCATCTCCCTCCACTCAGCAGTACGTCTTACTCTCACGGCATCCTACTTTCGCGATTCCCACCTACTTCTCCGCAGTAATATTTCCACTAGTCATCTCCCTTTCACTCAGCAGTACGTCTTACTCTCACGGCATCCTACATCAGCGATTCCCACCTACTTCTCTGCAGTAATATTTCCACTAGTCATCTCCCTTCCACTCAGCAGTACGTCTTACTCTCACGGCATCCTACTTTCGCGATTCCCACCTACTTCTCCGCCGTAATATTTCCACTAGTCATCTCCCTATCACTCAGCAGTACGTCTTACTCTCACGGCATCCTACATCAGCGATTCCCACCTACTTCGCCGCAGTAATATTTCCACTAGTCATCTCCCTTCCACTCAGCAGTACGTCTTACTCTCACGGCATCCTACTTTCGCGATTCCCACCTACTTCTCCGCAGTAATATTTCCACTAGTCATCTCCCTTCTACTCAGCAGTACGTCTTACTCTCACGGCATCCTACTTTCGCGATTCCCACCTACTTCTCCGCAGTAATATTTCCACTAGTCATCTCCCTTCCACTCAGCAGCACGTCTTACTCTCACGGCATCCTACTTTCGCGATTCCCACCTACTTCTCCGCAGTAATATTTCCACTAGTCATCTCCCTTCCACTCAGCAGCACGTCTTACTCTCACGGCATCCTACTTTCGCGATTCCCACCTACTTCTCCGCAGTAATATTTCCACTAGTCATCTCCCTTCTACTCAGCAGTACGTCTTACTCTCACGGCATCCTACTTTCGCGATTCCCACCTACTTCTCCGCAGTAATATTTCCACTAGTCATCTCCCTTCTACTCAGCAGTACGTCTTACTCTCACGGCATCCTACTTTCGCGATTCCCACCTACTTCTCCGCAGTAATATTTCCACTAGTCATCTCCCTATCACTCAGCAGTACGTCTTACTCTCACGGCATCCTACATCAGCGATTCCCACCTACTTCGCCGCAGTAATATTTCCACTAGTCATCTCCCTTCCACTCAGCAGTACGTCTTACTCTCACGGCATCCTACTTTCGCGATTCCCACCTACTTCTCCGCAGTAATATTTCCACTAGTCATCTCCCTTCTACTCAGCAGTACGTCTTACTCTCACGGCATCCTACTTTCGCGATTCCCACCTACTTCTCCGCAGTAATATTTCCACTAGTCATCTCCCTTCCACTCAGCAGTACGTCTTACTCTCACGGCATCCTACTTTCGCGATTCCCACCTACTTCTCCGCAGTAATATTTCCACTAGTCATCTCCCTTCCACTCAGCAGCACGTCTTACTCTCACGGCATCCTACTTTCGCGATTCCCACCTACTTCTCCGCAGTAATATTTCCACTAGTCATCTCCCTTTCACTCAGCAGTACGTCTTACTCTCACGGCATCCTACTTTCGCGATTCCCACCTACTTCTCCGCAGTAATATTTCCACTAGTCATCTCCCTTCCACTCAGCAGAATGTCTTACTCTCACGGCATCCTACTTTCGCGATTCCCACCTACTTCTCCGCAGTAATATTTCCACTAGTCATCTCCCTCCACTCAGCAGTACGTCTTACTCTCACGGCATCCTACTTTCGCGATTCCCACCTACTTCTCCGCAGTAATATTTCCACTAGTCATCTCCCTTTCACTCAGCAGTACGTCTTACTCTCACGGCATCCTACATCAGCGATTCCCACCTACTTCTCTGCAGTAATATTTCCACTAGTCATCTCCCTTCCACTCAGCAGTACGTCTTACTCTCACGGCATCCTACTTTCGCGATTCCCACCTACTTCTCCGCAGTAATATTTCCACTAGTCATCTCCCTTCTACTCAGCAGTACGTCTTACTCTCACAGCATCCTACTTTCGCGATTCCCACCTACTTCTCCGCAGTAATATTTCCACTAGTCATCTCCCTATCACTCAGCAGTACGTCTTACTCTCACGGCATCCTACATCAGCGATTCCCACCTACTTCTCCGCAGTAATATTTCCACTAGTCATCTCCCTATCACTCAGCAGTACGTCTTACTCTCACGGCATCCTACATCAGCGATTCCCACCTACTTCGCCGCAGTAATATTTCCACTAGTCATCTCCCTTCCACTCAGCAGTACGTCTTACTCTCACGGCATCCTACTTTCGCGATTCCCACCTACTTCTCCGCAGTAATATTTCCACTAGTCATCTCCCTTCTACTCAGCAGTACGTCTTACTCTCACGGCATCCTACTTTCGCGATTCCCAAATACTTCTCCGCAGTAATATTTCCACTAGTCATCTCCCTTCCACTCAGCAGCACGTCTTACGCTCACGGCATCCTACTTCCTCGATTCCCACCTACTTCTCTGCAGTAATATTTCCACTAGTCATCTCCCTTCCACTCAGCAAGACGTCTTACTCTCACGGCATCCTACTTCCGCGATTCCCACCTACTTCTCCGCAGTAATATTTCCACTAGTCATCTCCCTTTCACTCAGCAGTACGTCTTACTCTCACGGCATCCTACATCCGCGATTCCCACCTACTTCTCCGCAGTAATATTTCCACTAGTCATCTCCCTTCCACTCAGCAGTACGTCCTACTCTCACGGCATCCTACATCAGCGATTCCCGCCTACGTCTCCGCAGTAATATTTCCACTAGTCATCTCACTTCCACTCAGCAGCACTTCTTACTCTCACGGCATCCTACAACCGCGTTTCCCACCTACTTCTCTGGAGTAATATTTCCACTAGTCATCTCCCTTCTACTCAGCAGTACATCCTACTCTCCCGGCATCCTACATCCGCGATTCCCGCCTACGTCTCCGCAGTAATATTTCCACTAGTCATCTCCCTTCCACTCAGCAGTACGTCTTACTCCCGGCATCCTACATCCGCGATTCCCACCTACGTCTCAGCAGTAATATTTCCACTAGTCATCTCCCTTCCACTCAGCAGTACGTCTTACTCTCCCGGCACCCTACATCCGCGATTCCCACCTACGTCTCAGCAGTAATATTTCCACTAGTCATCTCCCTCCACTCAGCAGAATGTCTTACTCTCACGGCATCCTACATCCGCGATTCCCGCCTACGTCTCCGCAGTAATATTTCCACTAGTCATCTCCCTTCCACTCAGCAGTACGTCTTACTCTCACGGCGTCCTACATCCGCGATTCCCGCCTACGTCTCAGCAGTAATATTTCCACTAGTCATCTCCCTCCACTCAGCAGAATGTCTTACTCTCACGGCATCCTACATCCGCGATTCCCGCCTACGTCTCCGCAGTAATATTTCCACTAGTCATCTCCCTTCCACTCAGCAGTACGTCTTACTCTCACGGCATCCTACAACCGCGTTTCCCACCTACTTCTCTTCAGTAATATTTCCACTAGTCATTTCCCTTCTACTCAGCAGTACATCCTACTCTCCCGGCATCCTACATCCGCGATTCCCGCCTACGTCTCCGCAGTAATATTTCCACTAGTCATCTCCCTTCCACTCAGCAGTACATCCTACTCTCACGGCATCCTACATCCGCGATTCCCACCTACTTCGCAGTAATATTTCCACTAGTCATCTCCCTTCCACTCAGCAGTACATCCTACTCTCCCGGCATCCTACATCCGCGATTCTAACCTACTTCTCCGCAGTAATATTTCCACTAGTCATCTCCCTTCCACTCAGCAGTACATCCTACTCTCACGGCATCCTACATCCGCGATTCCCACCTACGTCTCAGCAGTAATATTTCCACTAGTCATCTCCCTTCCACTCAGCAGCACGTCTTACTCTCACGGCATCCTACATCCGCGATTCCCACCTACTTCTCCGCAGTAATATTTCCACTAGTCATCTCCCTCCACTCAGCAGTACGTGTTACTCTCACGGCATCCTACATCCGCGATTCCCACCTACTTCTCCGCAGTAATATTTCCACTAGTCATCTCCCTCCACTCAGCAGTACATCCTACTCTCCCGGCATCCTACATCCGCGATTCTCACCTACTTCTCCGCAGTAATATTTCCACTAGTCATCTCCCTTCCACTCAGCAGTACATCCTACTCTCCCGGCATCCTACATCCGCGATTCTAACCTACTTCTCCGCAGTAATATTTCCACTAGTCATCTCCCTTCCACTCAGCAGTACATCCTACTCTCACGGCATCCTACATCCGCGATTCCCACCTACGTCTCAGCAGTAATATTTCCACTAGTCATCTCCCTTCCACTCAGCAGCACGTCTTACTCTCACGGCATCCTACATCCGCGATTCCCACCTACTTCTCCGCAGTAATATTTCCACTAGTCATCTCCCTCCACTCAGCAGTACATCCTACTCTCACGGCATCCTACATCCGCGATTCCCACCTACTTCTTTGCAGTAATATTTCCACTAGTCATCTCCCTTCCACTCAGCAGCACGTCTTACTCTCACGGCATCCTACAACCGCGATTCCCACCTACTTCTCTGTAGTAATATTTCCACTAGGCATCTCCCTTCCACTCAGCAGTACGTGTTACTCTCACGGCATCCTACATCCGCGATTCCCACCTACTTCTCCGCAGTAATATTTCCACTAGTCATCTCCCTTCCACTCAGCAGCACGTCTTACTCTCACGGCATCCTACAACCGCGATTCCCACCTACTTCTTTGCAGTAACATTTCCACTAGTCATCTCCCTTCCACTCAGCAGTACGTCCTACTCTCACGGCATCCTACATCCGCGATTCCCACCTACTTCTCCGCAGTAATATTTCCACTAGTCATCTCCCTCCACTCAGCAGAATGTCTTACTCTCACGGCATCCTACATCCGCGATTCCCACCTACTTCTCCGCAGTAATATTTCCACTAGTCATCTCCCTCCACTCAGCAGTACGTCTTACTCTCACGGCATCCTACATCCGCGATTCCCACCTACTTCTCCGCAGTAATATTTCCACTAGTCATCTCCCTCCACTCAGCAGAATGTCTTACTCTCACGGCATCCTACATCCGCGATTCCCACCTACTTCTCCGCAGTAATATTTCCACTAGTCATCTCCCTCCACTCAGCAGTACGTCTTACTCTCACGGCATCCTACATCCGCGATTCCCACCTACTTCTCCGCAGTAATATTTCCACTAGTCATCTCCCTTCCACTCAGCAGTACATCCTACTCTCACGGCATCCTACAACCGCGATTCCCACCTACTTCTCCGCAGTAATATTTCCACTGGTCATCTCCCTTCCACTCAGCAGCACGTCTTACGCTCACGGCATCCTACATCCGCGATTCCCACCTACGTCTCCGCAGTAACATTTCCACTAGGCATCTCCCTTCCACTCAGCAGTACGTCCTACTCTCACGGCATCCTACATCCGCGATTCCCACCTACTTCTCCGCAGTAATATTTCCACTAGTCATCTCCCTCCACTCAGCAGAATGTCTTACTCTCACGGCATCCTACATTCGCGATTCCCACCTACTTCTCCGCAGTAATATTTCCACTAGTCATCTCCCTTCCACTCAGCAGTACATCCTACTCTCACGGCATCCTACATCCGCGATTCCCACCTACTTCTCCGCAGTAATATTTCCACTAGTCATCTCCCTTCCACTCAGCAGTACATCCTACTCTCACGGCATCCTACAACCGCGATTCCCACCTACTTCTCTGCAGTAATATTTCCACTAGTCATCTCCCTTCCACTCAGCAATACGTCTTACTCTCACGGCATCTTACATCCGCGATTCCCACCTACTTCTCCGCAGTAATATTTCCACTAGTCATCTCCCTCCACTCAGCAGAATGTCTTACTCTCACGGCATCCTACATCCGCGATTCCCACCTACTTCTCCGCAGTAATATTTCCACTAGTCATCTCCCTTCCACTCAGCAGCACATCCTACTCTCACGGCATCCTACAACCGCGATTCCCACCTACTTCTCCGCAGTAATATTTCCACTGGTCATCTCCCTTCCACTCAGCAGTACGTCTTACTCTCACGGCATCCTACATCCGCGATTCCCGCCTACTTCTCCGCAGTAATATTTCCACTGGTCATCTCCCTTCCACTCAGCAGTACGTCTTACTCTCACGGCATCCTACATCTGCGATTCCCTCCTACGTCTCCGTAGTAATATTTCCACTAGTCATCTCCCTTCCACTCAGCAGTACGTCCTACTCTCACGGCATCCCACATCCGGGATTCCCACCTACTTCTCTGCAGTAATATTTCCACTAGTCATCTCCCTTCCACTCAGCAGTACGTGTTACTCTCACGGCATCCTACATCCGCGATTCCCACCTACTTCTCCGCAGTAATATTTCCACTAGTCATCTCCCTTCAACTCAGCAGTACATCTTACTCTCACGGCATCATACAACCGCGATTCCCACCTACTTCTCTGCAGTAATATTTCCACTAGTCATCAACCTTCTACTCAGCAGTACGTCTTACTCTCACGGCATCCTACTTTTGCGATTCCCACCTACTTCTCTGCAGTAATATTTCCACTAGGCATCTCCCTTCCACTCAGCAGTACGTCTTACTCTCACGGCATCCTACATCCGCGATTCCCACCTACTTCTCTGCAGTAATATTTCCACTAGTCATCTCCCTTCAACTCAGCAGTGCATCTTACTCTCATGGCATCATACAACCGCGATTCCCACCTACTTCTCTGCAGTAATATTTCCACTAGTCATCAACCTTCTACTCAGCAGTACGTGTTACTCTCACGGCATCCTACATCCGCGATTCCCACCTACTTCTCTGCAGTAATATTTCCACTAGGCATCTCCCTTCCACTCAGCAGTACGTCTTACTCTCACGGCATCCTACATCCGCGATTCCCACCTACTTCTCTGTAGTAATATTTCCACTAGGCATCTCCCTTCCACTCAGCAGTACGTCTTACTCTCACGGCATCCTACATCCGCGATTCCCACCTACTTCTCTGCAGTAATATTTCCACTAGTCATCTCCCTTCAACTCAGCAGTACATCTTACTCTCACGGCATCATACAACCGCGATTCCCACCTACTTCTCTGCAGTAATATTTCCACTAGTCATCAACCTTCTACTCAGCAGTACGTCTTACTCTCACGGCATCCTACTTTTGCGATTCCCACCTACTTCTCTGCAGTAATATTTCCACTAGGCATCTCCCTTCCACTCAGCAGTACGTCTTACTCTCACGGCATCCTACATCCGCGATTCCCACCTACTTCTCTGTAGTAATATTTCCACTAGGCATCTCCCTTCCACTCAGCAGTACGTCTTACTCTCACGGCATCCTACATCCGCGATTCCCACCTACTTCTCTGCAGTAATATTTCCACTAGGCATCTCCCTTCCACTCAGCAGTACGTCTTACTCTCGCGGCATCCTACATCCGCGATTCCCACCTACTTCTCTGCAGTAATATTTCCACTAGGCATCTCCCTTCTACTCAGCAGTACGTCTTACTGTTATCAAATCATGCTTTTCACGCTTCCCGTTCAACTCTCTTCTCCTCCGACCACCTGTTGCGTGTAGAGAAACCTGAAGTGGGTCAATACAGGCTCCCATGCGGTGCTTGCAGCCCTTTCCCACTGTGTAATGATAACGAAATATTTACTCTATATCCTCAAAGATTCTTTCTCTTAGTCAAATCCCAACCTCATCTCTATTTTGGATCTCGATAGCTCAGTTAATCCCTGATCCCTCTCTTCCCTATTATCTAATTGTCTATCCTCCACAACTTTCCAACCAGGATTGCCTTTACAATAGTAAGCAGGATTTAGTCCTATTACCCTTATCTTGAAGAATCTAGGTAATCTGATTTTTCAATTTCAAAATGTTTTATACATTTTAAAAGTGTATTTTTATATTTATGTATCATATATGTAGTTATTTGGGAACTAAGGTAGATATTTCATATATTTTGTAGCTATGTGGGAACTAAGGTTGATATTTCATATATTTTGTAGCTATTTGGGAATTAAGGTAGATATTTCCAATTATTAGAAACATCATTATGCACTGGTAAATTAGTTTTATTTATATTACGAATAGGGACTGGCTCTTAGGACTTCCCTTCATACCTGGGTACGTTACCTAGCGCCAATACTTGGAAACCTAACTAAAGACGCTTCTGGCTAAAACGGAAAACAGATGTTTGACTACACCAACCCTAGGTAAGGTGTTTTGTTTTCGTCGCTTGCCTAACTCCAACCCACACTACTGCAAAGACTCAACCATCTGATTACATTCATAACTACTTTCTAATTTTAAAGCGATCGCCACAGCTATAATTTATAAATATTTTTTGTTATGACTGAACTCTAAGTAATATTTTTTTTTTAATAAATCAAAATTAAAATCATTTTCCTTGCCACTACTTTAAATTCATACAATAAATTTAGGAAACTGTTTATATTATTTAGTTTAAATTGTTTGCAACGTTATTTCAATGAAAAATCATAAGAATTCAGGAAGATTATTTCCATTTTACAAATATTCAGGCACGTTGTGTAAATTACTGCTTATATCTTATTTTCGTAATAAAATTTAGAATTTTATTTTAAGTTTCTATGCTACATTGAAAGTTTTTGTTTAAATTTCAGTTGAAATATATTTAGAAGAACTATAAGTAATGGTGCGTCTTGCCTAGAGATTCTATATTCGGCGGCCGTATATATAGTTTACTTTAACATACAAACACACACACACAGAAACACACACACACATACACACACACACACACACACACACACACACAACACACACACACACAACACTATGGCTCGGTGAAAGCTTTTGTAGCCGACTGTACTTTATATAGAATTCTGTGTGAGGGTGCATTTGGAGGGGATATGTGAGAGTGGGGGTTACAATCATAAGCCAGTGCAGTGGAATAGACGTTTAAAAAAAATACGCTGCTGCAAATGCATGATGGGAGGGGAAATGCATTGGAGCATATATCTATATATCATATAGGGACAGTCCAGCCCAGGGTGGGGCACCCTCCTATTTTCCACTTGCATCCGCTGTAAACGTTTTGGTAATCATTGTACCTAGCAATCGCCTGCTCAGCTTTGCGTACTTTGTATTAAAAAATAAGCAGCAATGTTTATATTGTTACACATGCTGTAAATGTGCTGTGTAAAGAAATCTGAATCCCGAGAGATTAATTAAGCTGACAATTGTATACTAAAAATCTTAGAAACAGGTTTTCATTTCAAGTTGCAAGAGATAAGAGTTAAGCAGACTGGGAACTTAATGTCGATAAAACTGACATTTGTTATAAATTGAAAGCTTCAACATAAGACGCGTTAAAACTCAATATCTACTATTCTTTGAACTTAGCTTGTGAATTTATGTTAATGGCAAATATAAGACGTACACAAAACTCATAAAAAATAAGCATTTATTCACTCAGACGCGTTTCAATGGCAAAGCCGTCCTCATCAGTTGGTGTAGATACTACAAACTCTAACTTAAAACTAAGTTGCAACATAGTTGTAGGTTTAAGTTTGTAGTATCTACACTCACGGATTATGACGAGTTTGTCATTGAAATGAGTCTGAGTGAATAGATGATTATTTTGTACGTTTTTAATTATTTTAAACTTATTATTCTAAAAAATTTTCAACAATCTTTTCCAAAGAGTCTATTCCTTTTTTTCAACCATTATAATAAGCAGTTTGTTTTTAAGTAAATTACTGATTCTGTAGAACAAAGTATTTCATACAGTAGAATTATTAATTCGGTAGATCACATTAAGTAGTTTTGTTGTTGCTGGCCAAACACCTAGATTTATCAACCTGTGTTTTACTTCAAAGCAAGTATTTCTTTGTCGCTTATATAAAAGCACGCATTTATTCGCCATTTACGAATAAAGCAAATCGCCTATGTTTCCCTGAATATTTAAAGACGCGAGCGAGAGATTGATCGAACCACGCGAGGAAATGCCAGTATGAAATATTCAGTTCCAACAAATTGATTTTTCTTTGATGTTTTATGCTTCGGTGTTTCCGCCATTTTTAGTTCCATGTAAATGATTACTTATTTTGTGGAGAGTTTTAAGTATACAATTTTAACAAAAAACCAGATATTTATTTTTGAGAATCAATTTATGAGGAATTTATTTGTCGTTTTCCCGTAAAATTTAATGGTGAGTTATGTGAATTACTAATTATTTATCTCTGACGCTATTAGTTTATTATACTTGCATTAGCCTTAGAAAACATGGGAATTATCGTAATATCCCATCGTGGATACCAGATGGAATAAAAGATCTGTGGGTATTACAAATTAATTACAAAACAGGAAAGGCAATGACGAAGAGAGGAATTTAATGAGGAATGCTTCGGTTGTTAAAGGGGTTTTAATGGGGAAATTATTAATCACCAAAATCAAGACAAATTTTAATAATTAGTTTGTGTGTGTGTGTGTGTGTGTTAGTTTTTTTCTTAAATTTCAGAAATGAATAAATTTTTCTTGTCAGATTTTCACCGGATTTTTAATTAACAATGTACGATAGAGTTAACCAGAGACTATAAGTTATGTTTAGAGAATATAAACACCATTTAGCCACTTTGATATCCCACCAGTGTCGACGCAGTCTCATTTCTGCTGTGATAAAATACTAAATTGTGTACTACTCATCTAAAGACAATAATGCTTTCTTTTGGTTCATTCAGATAGTATTAAATTCATACATATATATTAAATAAAAAATTATAGTATATGTGTAATTGTTTTCAAAATGTTTATGAATTATATACTATATATAATTGTATATATATATTATATATATATATCATATATATATTATTGTATATATATAAATTGTGAACAATATTCTGTTATATGTTTGTGCATTGAATTTGAGTTTATTGTAGGATTTATAGTTGGATATTTTAAAATATCTAAAATACCTTATGAGAAAAAACAATTTGTAGTAAGAAGTAGTAATTAAACATTATTAATATTTGAACAATCATTATTTGTAAGTAACATAGTTTGTTTTATTGCCTCATTTACTATAAAATTAATTACGTTTTATGATATTTAATGTAAATTATTGTTGGTCATAAAGTAAAGGATAAAATTTCTTAAAATCAAAATAAATTGGTTAACTTATAACAATTTTAAATATAGAAGAGCCCTGTAGCCACTTTTAAATATTGTTATGAAAAAAATAGGGTGATGGCGGTTTGAGATATTGAAAGTTTTGTTAGTGTGTTAGATTCAAATTATACTAAATCATACAATGTGTATAATTTTCAGGGTAAGTTGTATATTTTAAGTACGTGTTGTAGATGGAAGCCAATCGCTACGTTTTACGATTATTTTGTTCTGCATTGGAACATAAAAGTGCAAATGCATGGCTCTTTTATTAATTAATCACAAAGCCTTCTGTGTTGTCATCTCTCTTGGCTTTGTTGTTCAATAATTTTGCGAAAAAGTTAAACAAAAACACATCCATTGCAACAACGTCCGGCTGGAACATGTGAGCTCCTGTGTTTATGTTTTATTCGAAGGGTTGACTGCGTTATAAAAATCAAATGAAAAATGCAGCGCACTGGTGTCACGTTTGCAGTACAGTCCGGAGTAAAAATATCGTTTGACCGATCCCTTGAGGCAGTGTTGTCGAACTGTACATCTAAAATTCCTATTTGTTAATCAATACTTGCAATTATCGTTTTAATTCAAAGCATTGTTTGATAAAAAAAAGCAAAACTTTAAACTTTTTGTCGATTTTAGAGCTAAACTCTTTGAACGTTAATGTTTGTTAAGAAGTCTCCCCACGGACGCACGACTGCATGAGGCATATTTTAAGAATGTCTTATAATTAAAACTTATTGTAGAATATATTGCAATAGCAAGTCCCTAGCTGTCATTATAAAACCCACAGCTTGACAAGTGTACAAGTTCATTATGAACGGACACAATACACATGTTGATAAAATCTAGAACCATCTAAGAACTGAAGCGACTAGAAAATTCGAGAAACTGCTAGAAGCGGCAAGTGAGAAGTGATGTTAGTGTTTGCAATATAGTGAAGAAAGTAAAAGCTTTAGTGACCGAGTGACAGTTCGTGTTAAGTGTAGACTATTGGCGAACTGCAAAACTATCATTAAACCTACGTAAAGCAATGTTTTGAGCCAGTTATAAACATTAAGTGTGTAAATAATAATAGCCATAAAAGTCTGTGAATAAATAAATAGTTATTTAGCGTTATAACATTGCTTTATAATTTATTGAACTCCCGAACGAATGTAACAATACTATTATAAATATGTGTCAACAAAGTACATTTCCCGAATATGTTTGGTTTCTGAGTATTACCCTGAAAATACTGCCTTTAAATTAATTTAATGTAAAAACATAAAGTAGTCTTTATTCATACGATTGTATAATTAAGCATGTAACTGCACGCAGAGTGGAATTTACTTTATTTTGCAGCATATGTTTGCTGGAAATATTCATTTAAATCTGTGAAATCTTCTCTAACAGGCATATCTTTTGTAATTCGTATATTATACAACAGAAAATTTAAGAATATTCTCCCAAGTACTGCTTTTCTAGATACTTCAGGTTCTAGTTCCTGGCGAATTAGATTCATTACAAATTTTACTAAAAAATGTTGTTATACGGTTCATTTACTTAGAAATATTTCTAAGGTTAAACATTTTTAAAACTGATTATAATATACGAAATAAAATCTGCTTTACTGGGAATTCTTCATCCGATTAATTGAAAAGAACCCGAAAAATAATAATTATTCCGGAACTATTATGTAACTACTAAATAATATTAAATAAATGAATAATTTTCGTTCTTAAATAATAAGAACCCGAAAGTACAAACATATATTTATTGCACGTTTCAGTTACAACGGAATTGCTTTCTGGTGTAAAATGGAGAGTCAGTGTATATTTTAAAACTCACTCATAGTTCTGACAAATGTTTGGAAACAGGTTTTCCCTACAAATAGCGACCATTTCCTCAACCCTTGTATTAAATGCGTTGTTTATATCTCTAATAATACTTAAATCTAAACAAAATATTTTGTTAATGGTTGCGTAAACATTAACTACTTGCATGGATCCTCTACTTCCACTCTAGTTTATTGTATAAATAATCACATTCTATTTGAATATTATCAATCCATTTGATTAGGTAAATAATCACAATGTTTGTTATTTTAAAAGGTCTAATTTATAATTAGAGATGGTACAGGGGTCTTGTACTACAGAAATATAGCTAGCGTTTCGTTTAGGTTAAAATTTATTGTAATTTGACGATGCGTCACAAGATAAAGAAGAACCGAAGGAAATCGTTGAAAACCTAATTTAAGAAAACAAAAACGTGGACAATAGAACTGGATCTGAGAAGAACAAAACATGAGCAATATATATGATCAGTACATCATATTAGTCATAGAGGCGCAGCGCTGTACTTCATTTAGCTTTACCCAGGGTACACCTCGTGAAGGCGAACTACTTTGTAC